>CAJPIZ010000084.1:0-35754 GCA_905368565.1 Medioppia subpectinata
CTGTCGTCGTTATACCAAACCCTTTGAATGTAATCCTTGTTATCGTTGACAACACGCGAGCGATAATCGATTGCCAGACAATCGGGCGGACAATACCTCAGACACTGAACCGACACAACAGACTAAATAAATATGTGATTAGAAATGAAATTTATTTTCTTAACAAAAAAAACTACAAATGAAAATAACAAAATGGTTATTATTGTAATGTTGCTTATGTACTATTGTTCCCTGAGTGAAGCGCAGATTGTATTTATTTACTCACGTGGTTTGTAGGCATAAAACGATATTTATAATACAATATATTCATATAATCTGGCAAGGTGGCATTATAATGACATTCTTCATTGTTGTCGTGATCGTCAAAGTCTAGTTCATGTATAAAGTTGTCGACACGAAATATCTGGCATTTGGTGTTATGCGAGCGCCGGGCGTACGCTATACGACACCTTCGCATACAATTCCAGTGAGAGTTCGCCCGAAACGGTTGTCCACTGCCGTCCCCTTCGGCATCGGTCGCCGGGTCTGAGCCGTAGTGACTGCATCGGCCGTACGGCGGGGCCAGTAGTCGACGGGCGGTTTTGGTCACCGAAAACGTGTGATTAACGCCCGACAGTAGCGCCTGACTGTTGAACAAGTGCTCGAAGTCTACCACCGATTGGTAGTGAAGTAATACATACCTAACGTATTTATTAAGGGCTAAAAACCGCTGACGAATAACGGCAAACGGCTTATCTATTGCCGCCGCCGCCGCCATCTGGGCTCGACTACTAGTGTCCGCACCCGTCATACGACCGGTCAGATTGCGTTGATCGGCAATTATGCTAACCATTGTAAAATCCATGCCTTTAGTGTAAGCTATCAGTCGCTTTAATCTAGATATATCGACCCCCGGCCAGTGTTGGTCACCATAGGCTAAATGCGTGCGAACAGTGGTGGCGATCACGTGGTCGCTGAACATAGGACCGCCCGTGAAGTCGGGCGAACACGACTTTAAACCTATTGTGTCTAACTTGCAGCGAAG
Source organism: Medioppia subpectinata (assembly GCA_905368565.1). Taxonomy (NCBI): domain Eukaryota; kingdom Metazoa; phylum Arthropoda; class Arachnida; order Sarcoptiformes; family Oppiidae; genus Medioppia; species Medioppia subpectinata. Next base: position 1,025 of record CAJPIZ010000084.1, read on the forward strand.
ATATTCTGGCATAGTGTATGTACTCAATCCATTATACACGAGGGTTATAACCGGGAAGTGCCGGTCCATTGAGTTGTCCATCACGTCAAACACGGTTACCGTATTGTACCCAAAATATTCGCCAGTAATGGAGTATAATTGATATGCAAGTATTGCCGGCATTAGGCATGTAAATGATTTCTATGATATATTTAGATTATGTTAAGAATAAAATTTTAGTCAATATTTTCATAATTAAAATGTTATATAAATTACCCGAATGTAGAATAGTATGGGAATCGATGTCTGACGGAATCGTGTGGCCAGTCGTCGAAGGCGACGGCGAACGTACCGTACGATTGTTAACATTTGAAATTTGTTTCCCAAATAAACAAACAAATTGTGTAATATAGAGGCGATTGTGAGTCCGTGCCATAGACTCAACACATTAACCAGATTAATGATTAAACCAAGAAATATTATCTTGGGCCTATAGTTGATTTGCAAATAATAAGTTTTGGCAAACATAAAATTACTGTTGTGCATGTGAATATATGTGTTTTCATATTGAAATAACTCGTTTAATGTCAAGCGATATATTGTTTCCCAACAGTCGGGCGGACAACTCGTTTGACAATAATTTTTTGTCCAGCGTTTGAATTTGTGATATTCATCGCGACGTCCGGCGCATTGGTTCACAGAATCCGTCACAATATTATCGCCAATCGATAACTTAATTGTCAATAAATCGTTGTCCGCATAACAAGTGGTTGTGTTTCCGTATTGTCTCTCATATAGCGATCGATAGCATCGCTGCAGACAATCGTATTGTGTGTCTCCGACAGACCTCTCACGGCATCCGCCGTCGCGTCCGCTATCGTACGGCTCCGGCAGTCGTCTCAATGAATAGGGTATTAGTTTCACGTTTAATGAGTTAACATAACTGTGAACTGAAATAAAATCCTTGTATTCAAACCAAGTGTCCGTTAGTTTTGGTAACTCTTTTGGTGAATGAATAATAAAACGTTTGCGTAAAATACTTATCCGATTATTTTCTCCGTCTAAATGTCTATTCTCTGTAAACGATATGACAGCCGAGCCGTCCATTAATCCGGTGACCACTAGTGGTATAGATATATTGCCGACAATATATTCCCTGTTATTCCCGGCGAGAAATGTGTGGCACCGACCGAACGGCGATAGTGTGACCACTGGTGGCCGCACTCGACCACAAGACTCGCCACTATTTCTACAAAACATGTATTTCTCGTATTTTTCATATAGCTTTTTCAAATCAGCTATTGTTTTATTAACCATGTTAAATTTAATAATATAATCATGATCACTATTTTTACTAATTTGCTGACTGCACGTATCGGCGCTAACTTTGCAATTAATATAATTATCAAATTGTTTTATTCTTAATCTTGTTGCGTTTAGTAAACCATATCTATCAATATCATCATGATCTAATTTGTCGAAATATTCAATATTCGATACATTAACATATTTAAGCCAATATTCTGGTATAACACTGTGACAAGTTTGATGAAATGATAAATTCATTGAATAATATCTTGATATATTGTTATAATTTTTGCCATGTTTGTTATTACACTTTTTTGAATTATTTAGTCTCCAATAATTGTGTGGTAATACAAAATGTTCAATATAGTCGTGGATAGATTTATTCAACATGATATCTTTAAACGCGTGTTCATAGCATAGAGTGATTGCTGGCATTGAATTGATATCTAAATTATCAGTTAATGTGTCTTTTAATTCAATCATTTTGAGTGTCGTTTGTGTTGGAAATGATAAGTAATCGTCAGTTAATGAATAGATTTGATATACAATTATAGGTATTGTTATGATTGACACAATTCTGTGCCAATTATACGATTCCCGTCGTGATAGCAAGCGTTTTATACGATTATAAATACGCTGAGAAATAATTATTAATCTTTTGCCAATAATTAATAAAAACATGTGTTTAAAGCGAGAGAATACTAATGCAATCAAAGCACTCGTGTCTATAAACGACATCCCAAACCACAGCCCAAACAGACCCCCGATGTCTGACATATACTTTATAAATAAATATTTCTCATCACTTATATAATGAAATTCCTGGTAAGATTTGTATTGAATTCTGAGTACACTATCTGTGAGTCCCATAAACTCTGTTTTATCCAACTCTAAGGTGTGGTAAATCTGATGGCAATCCTTAACACAACTGTCTCTGCATTTATCGTACGCTTTGTTTGATTCGTTGAAAACCACAGAATTATTACAGAATTCATACTCTGTTTGTCTCGCATTCCGGAGAATAAATTTTTCATTTAAATATGGATTTGGTATACATTTGTGTAATTTATTGAACACTTTGTAAACACAATCCCAGTAGCAATTTGTATACGAATCTGTTTTGGAAAATTAAGTTATACGTATCATAAAATAATTTTATGCAATAACTGTGATAATATTTATAAAAATATAAATTATTTATTTACATATTTTATCATCCTATTATCATTCTATATGCTATTTGATCAAAATAGTTTATATCTGTATTTTATGTTTAATAGAATATTTATAACCACAATTCTAACATGAAAAATGTAGTTTATAGGATCGTTAGGCTCCTCACATTTTAATCTATTATTTCTCACTGAATATTAATGTTAGATAATTTGTAAAATAACAATTGATTTATTAATAACAATACCTGAATTGTGTCGACAGTATTGCATATATCCACACCTGTTAGCCAAGTGTATTCACAACATATATAATTAGGAGCGTAATTACGGAACACTCGGTATCTTAAGTGCCGTCCTTTTCGTTGCCATCAATTCATTAGACATTTGATCCACGAATACATATAATACTAGGTATTCATCAAATGTCATAACTTTGCTGTTTAAAAGTTGTTGAAGATTTAGAAAGTAACTTTTATTATGTTGAATATCTAAATAAGTTTCAGTTAATAAAAAGTGTTTTTGATTTTCATAAGAGATGCGAAACTCAACGAAATGGTCGTCAATGAGAGAGAAATGATTAGTATTTCCGTCGTTTGAGAAGTACTTAAAACAAACGCCAAAGTCTTTCGTACCGTAAATACTGTGCAAAACAGTGTTGTCGTCATTAGAGACACATTTATCGGACACTCTGTACTCATTGTTGTATTTTATGCCCACTTTTGCTGAACAGTTAATCAATTCGTTGCCATTAATTGAGAATCGATTGAATAAATCAATGAACGAATAGTTGGCAAACATTTGCGGCAAATAATTGTCATAAAAATGATTTAAATAATAATTTTCAACAAACGATGTTTTATAACAAACAAACGGTAATTTATATTCTGGTATTTGTATATTACATTTTGCATTTACCATGTCTTTTTCTTTAATTTTTGCTTTTTGTGTAAACAACTCGTATTCACGGCTTAATCCAAATTCCTTATTAATCTTTGTTTTGTCAAAAAACACATCTTTTTCCGTACAGATTGTAATCTCTGGTAAAAGCAAACCATTGCTCGGCTTTACGTTAACGCTATAGACGTTGGGATAACTGAAGTAATATGTTGTAAATTCTATGAGACCATAAGATAACACACAAAAACATATAAATTTTGTTATTAATTTAAGTATTAATTCATAACTTATGTTATATTGAGTTTTAATTGAATAAATGAGATAATAAACAGACAATAAATTAAATGAAATAAATTTATATATTCTAATAAAATACACAATTAATGAATTAAGGTAATACGAAATTATATCAAAAAACATAATTAATTGATTAACGAGATATGAAATTATATTGAAACACATAATTAACTTTTTTAATGTTTCTAAACTTTTATTATTACAGTTTTTAACGAGCTTTATCTTTAAACAAAAGTCAAGAATAACTTTATTTAAGTATTTATTATTTGGGCTATGTTAAAGTATTTCCATAGTGATATTTATAATAATAATATTTTGATGTATTTTATAATAGCCTGTAACATAGAATATATAATTCATGATTTAATTTTATCATCATTACAATTGCTATTTTTAATATAATTCACCTTTAAACAATAGAGTCAATGCATATTTATTATTTAACCCTTAAAGCTTAAACTATAATTATAAACGTTGTAAATAAACTGGGAAACTAATCTCCCAACAGTTAGTGCATAAACTGGGAGATTAATATCCCACGCTTTAGTGCTGTTTATGCTGGGAGATTATTCTCCCAGTTTATGCAGTTTAATGCTGGGAGATTAATCTCCCAGTTTATGCAATAAGTGCAGAATAAAATTAGCACTATTTATACTGCATGAAAAGAGTTACATTAAGCATAAACTGGGAGAATAATTACCAAAACTTTAAATTAACCATGATAATTAATTAACTATACAATTTATAACCATATAATTTTACAAATTTTTAAACCTAACAATTTATGAGGCATTACTGAATTTTCTTCTGGCTAGCACTTTTTGTTGATTTTTAATTGAAATTCAAAGTGCAAATGGGAAACTAATCTCCCAGTTTAAGCTTCTAGGGTTAAGCAGTCTAAATATTTAATATAAAAATTTTAATTATAGTTTGTAATATTACTGTAAATATTTAATTGCAAATAAAGGTTTGAAAACAATTTATTATGATATATCGATTTTGTCGCAATAAGTTTATTTTATTGAAAAGTATTATTCTATTATTTATTTAATTTAATAATATTGATCTACTTATAAAAATGATTAATTAGCACAGAACTTGAGGCCTCATTAATTGCTTTTTCAAATAATAATTTGTAGCAATTTTTTAAAATTTAGGATTCACCCTCGCCTGTAACCTTGACCAACCACTTCTATCCTTGACCATCGAGGTTAATCTTGCCCAGTTGGAAACATTCTCTATACATTTAAAATTTTTAATATTATTTTATTAATGTATTATTATTAAATAAATTATTTTATAGATTTTCCTAGAACATAAATATGAATAAAATTTAATAATTAATTAACTGTACCTGATTTAGTATATATTATAAAATAATTATTTAGTATTATGTATGCTTTAGCAACTTGGTAATTTAATGAACCAACGCAATATATTTTAATGGAAAAAGTGAGTATGTTTGTTGATGTCAAATAAATCCAAATAATCTTGATAACTATATTTATTGGTACAAATAATGAAATATATAATTGAACCATGATCGCATTGCCATAAATAAACCAAACTATACAATAATATTTTGACCAATAAGTAGTATTGTATTCATTGATTTCTGCATAAATACTATTCAACGATGTAATTATATGTTGAATATTATGTGAATTAATTGACAACTTATATATAGACTCGTAAACTGACGTTAATTTTAATTTTAAATAATAAGTAAGTAAATAAAAATATACTAATTGCCATATGACAAATGAAAACGATCGGTGTATTATATACCCGAGCAGTAGCCCATTGGGAATGCCGTATAATAGCGCCGGTAGTATTGGTTTAAATACGATAAAAGTTACCATGATCAATAGTATACCTTGCAGTGGTAGAGGGTCTAGGTTCTGTTTGGTATATTTAAACAACAATCTTGATGTTTTAATTAATTTCTGGACAGATTGCGGATCCGTTAGACCGACACTATAGGGGGTAACCATACCTGACATCATAGCAAACACTCGGAGAAATGTCGGTTCAATACCGCGCCAGTAGTTATAGTAATAAGTGGCCATGGTGCTAAGCATAAACATCATGATGGAAATAATGAATAGTTTTGTATGAAATCCACCGCCAATTAACTCGGAATAATCGCCAAATACATAGACAAATGTTTCATTTGATCCGTTATAATACAAACAAATTAAATTGCCGCAGGTATAATATAACACTAGTAGTGTTATTACTAATGGGTGTGAGTACCATGGTCGCTTTGTGCCTATTCTAGGTTCATGCAATGATAAGCCAATTTTATACAGTAAATTCTCTGCTGATTGTATTTGCAATTCTTGAGGCAATAATGCATTGAATTGAATTCTACTCATATTAAATATAATCAAATATATACTAACTTATTAATATTATCTGCACAAGATGAGAGTTTTATAAGACTAGCATTTAAATAATAAATTTTTAATATATTTATAAACAAAAATTTAAATATATTCTGTTTAATTACAATACAGGATACTATTAGTTAAAATATCGAGATTATAAAACTTTTATAGTTTTTGAAAAAAATTTAAGATTCTGTATAAAAATCACGATTTATTATTGCGTTAATGTAAAATAATTAATGATTAATATGAATGGCTCATGTAAAATAGGTAATGGCATTTTTTGTATATGCCTTCTGTGTAATATGACTTTTAAAATCAATATATTTATAACTTTAATATAAAATATGATTTATGACTTGTTGATTTCTAAATATTGCACTAATTAGAAATTATAACTTTAATATGAATAACAAAATCATTCATTATTTAATGTTGTATATTTATAAATAAAGATACTGACTATACTCTGACAATAATTAATGATATATTTTATTTTAGTTATAATTTGAATCAAAAATATTTTTTCTACACAACAATAATTTTGAATTTTATATAGATAGTCATTAATTTTGTTTATAATTAATGCTAGTTAATTATGTATAACCATGGCAACGTTATTTATAAAACTAAATAAACAAAGTTATTGTATTTATAAACTTAATACCAAACTAGAAAATATTTATTTAAAATATACATAATTATTAACCGGGTGATATATTTATAAATAGACAATTATAGTTAATTTAATAGTTCTTAATAATTTAGTTTGAGTTTTAATTACATATAAAATACACAATAAAATATTATATTTATATAGAAATTAAGATAGTTTAATAATAACAATATCTAGTTAGTTTGAATAGGATTAAATAAAATATTATATTGAATTCTTAGAGGCTATGAGATTGTGTAATATCTTATAAGAAACACTTAAGTATAAACAATAATAACACCTGTGACATTTTCTTAATGAAATCATCAAGATCTTATCATATAGATTTTTAATTAGAAATAATATCAATTTCAAGAAAATAAAAGTCTATGTGAATAAGATAAATCATACAACTTATTTATAAATTACCTTGACATTAACTTTACAATACTAAAGTACATCAATTTCCAAGTATTGCCATCATAAATGATAACAATCATTGATAATTGTTTAATATATAAATCAGGTTGATACATCCAATAAAATTAATAAATATAAAATATATTAGCATAGTAACAAGTAACTAATTTTACGCAATAATGAATGCGCTATATGTATTTACGCTGATCTTCTGTCTAACATGTACGTATAAGTTATTATAATTAAATATCATGTATTATATTTACCTAGACTAATAATATATTAAATTAAATGACCAGGGACAGGAATAAAGAGCGATGGCGAATGTGGAGACTGGGACCTGTTCGCGGACGAGTACTACAACATATGCTACAAAATTGTGCCTGATCAATTGGCCGACTACGCTACCGCCGCGGCAGCTTGCCTGGCCATGGACGGCGCATCATTGCCAACTATACACACACAGGCACAGCAAAACTTTTTGACCAACCTGCTATTCACCAAGCACAAAATAACGGACGGTGTATGGGTAGACGCTAAAGTTAAAAGCAAAATACTGACCTGGGCAGATGGCACCACCGATGGCTTTAACAACTGGGTAGAGGGCAGACCTGTTGACGTTACTGATGTACAATGTGTGGAGACTGTTAATGATAGAGCACCTGATAATATGGGTAAATGGCTAGATAGTAATTGTGGCAAAAAGAACGCGGTGGTTTGCGAAAAAGTGGTTTTATGGTCACCCCAGAAAACTCAGCGTATGATTGCTGATGATCGCCGTATAATTCAGCATCCTTAATTTGTTTAATTATTTTTCTTAATACAATAAAACATATTTAAATGTTTGTTGATTAATCTAATGCATCTTGAGCGTTGATATAAAGAATTTTTAAATAAATTTTATAAAATTTCTAACTATATCATTTATAATTTTTATTTTTAAATTGAATTATTAATTGGCAATAAGTAAAACACATCTGTTTATAACGATTGAGTGCTCTGATCTAAAAATAAATAATTACCTCTTTTCAAGATAAACAATTAAATTGATCATGTAAATTTTAAAATTTAAGTTTTATTAATTTTATTGACCCAATACATGGCACCTAATGAGACAATGTACATAAGGCAAGCAAGCTCAATACCATTCATTTATTAGGTTTTCCAACTGCAGTCCACTTGTCTGAAAAATAAGGTCATTATGGAAACCCAGATTTCCAAATAAAATTCTATAAATGTAAATGCAAACAATAAGGGGTTTATTAATTTTATTGGCCTAACACATGGAACTCAATAAAATAAACTGTATAAGGCAAGCAGTCTCAATAACATTAATTAATTAGGTTTTTCGACTGCAGTCCACTTGTCTGAAAATTGAGGTCACCATGGAAACCCAGATTTCGACATAAAATTCTATAAGTGTAAATGTAAACAATATAGATTTTATTAATTATATTGACTAAACTCATGGCACTTATAAAGACAAAGGTTATACAGCATGCAATCTAAATGATATTCATTTATTAGGTTTTCCGACTGCAATCTACTTGTCTGAAAATTGAGGTCACCATGGAAACCCAGATTTCGGCATAAAATTCTATAAGTGTAAATGCAAACAATAAGGGGTTTAGTAATTTTATTGGCCCAACACATGGAACTCAATAAAATAAACTGTATAAGGCAAGCAATCTCAATAACATTAATTTATTAAGTTTTTCGACTGCAGTCCACTTGTCTGAAAATTGAGGTCACTATTAAAACCCAGATTTCGATATAAAATTCTATAAGTGTAAATGTAAACAATATAGATTTTATTAATTTTATTGACGCAACTAATGGAACTTAATGAGACAAAGGAGATACAGCATGTAATCTAAATGATATTAATCATTTTATTTTGTTGACTTCAATCCACTTGTCTGAAAAATGAGGTCACCATGGAAACCCAGATTTCGACATAAAATTTTATAAGTGTAAATGTAAACAATAAGGGGTTTATTAATTTTATTGACCCAACACATGGCACTTAATGAGACAATGTACATAAGGCAAGCAAGCTCAATAACATTCATTTATTAGGTTTTCCGACTGCAGTCCACTTGTCTGAAAATTGAGGTCACCATTAAAACCTAGATTTTGAAATAAAATTCTATAAGTGTAAATGTAAACAATATAGATTTTATTAATTTTATTGACCGAACTCATGGCACTTAATGAGACAATAGAGATACAGCATGTAATCTAAATGATATTAATCATTTTAATTTTTTGACTTCAATCCACTTGTCTGAAAAATGAGGTCACCATGGAAACCCAGATTTCGAAATAAAATTCTATAAGTGTAAATGTCTACCAATAAGGGTTTTATTAATTTTATCTACGCAACAAATCGAACTTAATGAGACAAAGGAGATACAGCATGTAATCTAAATGATATTAATCATTTTAATTTGTTGACTGCAGTTTACTTGTTTGAAAAATGAGGTTACTGCATATTATTTATCACAGTTGTTTTAAAAATTGTTACCTTGGTTATAAATATATTTTAAAATAATAAAAATGATAAATATAAATTATAATAAAACATTTAATTCTAATCAAATATTATAAATATTAAATAATATTAATAGCATTATTAAAATAATAATCGTTATTTTTAAAATATTAATTAAAATAAATACCAATATTTGACTGTTGCAATTTCTTTATATATTTATCTCACGTAATAATTAACAGTAATTACATTAAAATGTATTGTTTTTAATAGCATTATGTAAGTTATCTATATATTTAACATTATTATTTCAATTAATTACAGTTTTTAAGATTTATTTTAATGATTCGCTTTATAAATTTATCAATTAATTAAAAATAAATCAAAATATTTAAATGAATTATATTTAAAATTAATTTTAATTAATTTTTAATCTACAAAACTAAAGGTTTGTTGTGTATTAAAAAGTATAAAGTGGCATGTTAATAATTTATTATAAATAAAATAGTAGATAACTTTACTCTTGTGATCATGTACTAATATAAAGTATTATATTAACAGAGATTATATTAACCATAAAACAAAATATGAATGTTTTTAGTAAATGCAATAAAATAATATTGATTAATATATTAAAATAAATTTACATAATTATCGTGTATTATAAGTAAAATTATTATGAAAATCCACACGATAACTCCAAATATTGTAACCCATTGCAATATTAAACCAACAAGTTCATTGCAACGTTCCAATTGCAAGTACCATAGCAAGAATTCGGGATTCAATTGATCTTCGTTTGATTTGATTTTTAACTCGTTGCTGGGCATAATTTTGACCATGGTTAATTTTTAGTTTAATTAATACTTACAAGTGTGATACAACAAAATAAAGAAATGCTTAAATTTTATATTAAAGTTAAATTTTTTAAAACAAATGTACGCATACTAAGATTTAGGTTAATGATGCAAAATACTTTTCTGCAATAATAATGTAGTGATATTTAAAATTTAGACTAATTTATCATGCTAAATGGTTTATATATTATAATAATAATTATTAATTCTTAAATTATGGATAAAAATATTTTTTCTAAATATTTTGCATAAACAATTATAATTAATAGTTGAGCAACATGCAAATATTTTAATATACAAGCAATTATTATTATTATTTTTAACATTGGTAATTTTAACATGATTATTATTTATGAATAAAAAGTTTAGAAATTTAATATAAATGTTTAAAATATTATTTTCAAAATATCATTATAAACTTATATCTAATTAAATAGTAAAATAAAATATAATTTAAACTTACCAGCATTATTATTTCTATAAAGTACTGGTTTAGCTTAATTCAATCATTCAGAGACAGACGCGCACCAGGTGTTTACATACAATGTACATACAATAAAACTTGATTATAAACAATAATAACACCTGTGACATTTATAAATAAGATTATCAAGATCTTATTACATGGACTTTTAATTAGAAATGTTATCAATTTCAAGAAAATAAAAGTCTATGTGAAAAAGATAAATCATATAACTTATTTATAAATTACCTTGACATTAACTATACAACAATACTGTTTATCATTTTCTAAGTATTGCCATCAAAAATGATAACAATCACTGATATCTGTTTAATATATAAATTAGCTCGATGCATTCAATAAAATTAATAAATATAAAATATATCAGCATAGTAACAATTAGTTTTACTTTATATAGTCAATTAGCAATAATGAATGCGTTATATGTATTTACGCTGATCTCCTGTCTAACATGTATGTATTAATTATTATTACTAAAGTATCTTGTATTATATTTAACTATCATAGACTAAAATATAACATTAAATTAAATGACTAGGGTCAGGAATAAAGAGCGACGGCGATTGCGGCGACTGGGACCTGTTCGCCGACGAGTACTACAACATATGCTACAAAATAGTACCTGATCAATTGGCCGACTACACTACCGCCGTGGCCGCGTGCCTGGCCATGGACGGCGCCTCACTGCCCACAATACACACGCAGGCGCAGCAAGACTTTTTGACCAACCTGCTATTCACCAAGCACAAAATAACGGACGGTGTATGGGTGGACGCTAAAGTTAAAAGCAAAATACTGACCTGGGCAGATGGCACCACCGATGGCTTTAACAACTGGGTAGAGGGCAGACCTATCGATGTTGTGGATGTTCAGTGCGTGGAGACTGTTAATGATAAGGCACCTGGTAATATGGGCAAATGGCTAGATAGTAATTGTGGCAAAAAGAACGCGGTGGTTTGCGAGAAAGTTGTTTTATGGTCGCCCCAGAAAACTCAGCGTATGATTGGTGACGATCGCCGTCTAATTAAAGCAGGCTTATTTTAAAAAGTAAATTGACAATGTCTGTATTTTTACATTCATTAACGTGTTTGTTTATTTAATGTTTGGTTTAATAAAATATTTTTAATTATGTCAGTTATTATATTAAAAAATTACGAAAAGTTTAATCATTTATTTTAGAACATTTAGTGTTATATAAATAAAAACTTGGTTTATGTTAACTTTAATTATTTAATGACATCTTATACTGTAAAATTAAAATTAATTAAACATTGTGAAATATAAAAATAATATTAATTATAGTTTTAATAATATTATTTAGTATAATTAATTCTTGCTAGTGCGCCTGATACGCGAATGCGGACGATATGTGTGATTTTATGGTAATTGATTAAAATATAAAAATCAAAAACATTTATATTAACTTTACGCCATGGCTTGGAATTAAGGTTTACCAAACGCATCCACTATTATAGCAATAAATGGCATAATGATCCCGCTGATAAATGCATACATAGTTATGCAATTTGATATGAAATAGGCAAATTGAAAATAACGATTTTGAACCAAGCGCAATGTGAACGGTACAGTTTGTGTGGTCCTGGTTCCAGTCGATTGATGCTCATGTACCTTGGTCGACTCTTGCCTTGCTTTATTGCGAACCATGATGAGAAGCTTGGTAAATTTTAGTTGTATTAAATTTGATTTCAAAATTTTTTTGAGTTAATAAAATTATAATTTTTTAAATATTTATAAATAAACTAATATATTAAAAATATTGCAAATAGTGTACAAAATAATGCTTGATAATTATATATGGGTTTCACTAAAATATAATATATCTTCCTTATTGTTACCTAGGTTATGAATTATATTTTTAAAATAATAACAAACATACTTTAAATGATTAATAGAAAATTTTATTTTAAATAAATATTATAAATATTAAATAATAATAATAATATCATTATTTTTAAATATTGATTAAAACAAATACCACCTATTGATACTTGTACCTAAATGTTTAATATTTTATCTATAAAAACTAGATTATTTATATTTTTAAGAGCGTAAACGAATTATACTTCAATTAAGTTTTATTAACCCTCAAAGCTTAAACTTATATAATAACGTTATAAATAAACTGGGATTGTAATGTCCCAGCAGTTAGTGCATAAACTGGGAGATTAATATTCCACGCTTTAGTGTGTGTTATGCTGGGAGATTTATCTCCCAGTTTATGCAGTTTACTGCTGGGAGATAAATCTCCCAGTTAATGCAATAAACACAGAAGATAATTAACACTATTTATACTGTGGGAAAAAAATTACATTACGCATAAACTGAAAAAATAATATCCCAAACGTTAATTTAACCACAATTTAACCATCATAATTTAATTTTATAATAATATAACTTTACATATTTATAAATCTAACTATTTGTGAGGCATTACTAAATTTTTTTTCAGCTAGCACTCTTTGTTGATTTTTAATTGAAATTCAAAGTGCAAATGGGAGACTAATCTCCCAGTTTAAGCTTCTAGGGTTAAAATAGTTTATTATTAACACTTAATAACTTATTACTAGATGTTGTTTAGAAAAACACTTTAATTTCCAATGAAATTAGGAGACTAGTCTATTAGAATAAATAAAATTGCTTATTTTATTTTACTTATATAGCTTTAAATCACTTGTCTGAAAAATGAAATCACCATTGAAGAACAGATTTTTAAATAAATTTTAAAAATAATAATTGTTTACATTGAGATTTCTATTAACTTTATTGTCCCAACTCATGGCACTAAATGAGGCAAAGGAGATACAGAAAGCAATCTCAATAACAAACATTCAACACATTTGTCAACTGCCGTCCACTTGTCTGAAAAATGAGATCACCATTGAAGGCCAGATATTTAAATTAAAGTTTATAAATTATCAATGTTAACATTGAGATTTTTATTAACTTAACTGACCCAACTCATGGCACTTAATAAAACAATCTGTACACGGTAAGCAATCTCAATAACAAGCAATCATCACATTAGGCAACTGCAATCCACTTGTCTGAAAAATGAGGTCACCATTGAAGAACAGATTTTTAAATAAGTTTTAAAAATAATAATTGTTTACATTGAGATTTCTATTAACTTTATTGTCTCAACTCATGGCACTAAATGAGGCAAAGGAGATACAGAAAGCAATCTTAATAACAAGCAATCATCACATTAGGCAACTGCAGTCCACTTGTCTGAAAAATGAGGTCACCATTGAAGAACAGATTTTTAAATAAATTTTAAAAATAATAATTGTTTACATTGAGATTTCTATTAACTTTATTGTCCCAACTTATGACACATAATAAAACAATCTGTTCACAGTAAGCAATTTCAATAACAAACATTCAACACATTTGTCAACTGCCGTCCACTTGTCTGAAAATTGAGGTCACCATTGAAACCATATTTTTTACACAATATTTCATAAATTATCAATGTTAACATTGAGGTTTTTATTAATTTAACTGACCCAACTCATGGCACTAAATGAGCCAAAGGAGATACAGAGAGCAATCGCAATAACAAGCATTAAACACATTAGTGAATTGCAGTCCACTTGTTTGACAAACGAAGTCACTATTAAAGTAAAGATTTTTAATTAAAATTTTATTAATTAGAGATGTTGACATTGAGGTTTAAATTAACTTTATTGTACCATCATATGACAGTTAATTAACCAAACTGTCCAAGGCAAGCAATCTCAATAACACGAATTTATCACATTAGTCAATTCCAACAAGTTCCAATGATCTTTCAAATGATTTTTATGTTTTATGTTAAGCTTATACATAGGGGATTAATTGGCATATAAGCCAATAAACAACCATAGTGTTGCGTAATGTCGTTTTATTGCCACAATACACAAAATAATTATTTTTAAAGATACGCGGGAAGGGTTAAAAGTATAATAAAAATAGTTCAAAAATTTTAAAATTTTTAAATTACTTATACGCATACTATGATATTGATTAACTTAATGCTATATTACATTTATTTATCATTATTAATTAGAATATATCATATTGTTTATCACTTTTGTTTTTAAAAATGGTTATCTAATTTATAAATATATTTTTTTACAAATGATAATAACAAATATAAATGATTAATAGAAAATTTTATTTTAAGTACATTATATAAATATTAATAAATAATTATAATACGATTAAAATAATTGTTATCATTATTTTTACAATATTAATTAAAAGAATTACCACTTTTTGACATATATTTGAAAAATAATTTAAATATTACATATTACAATGTTAGTTTTTGTTATAAAATATTTGGTGCAATATACTGTAAATTAAATAACAGAGTGTTGATTTAATTTATTATAGTTAATTCATCAGTAGTTAATTTAAAGAAAATTTACATAAAATTAATTAAAACTATAGTTAATAATTTAGATAAATTAAAATATACTTATATAATTAAATATAACTGTGATACATTTGTTGAACGTAATTAAATTTACTTTTCACCATACACATTAAGATACATAATTGCAATTAAAGTCATGATGAACAACAACATCCAGAATGAACAAAGTAAGTTAAATTGATTAAGGTTAGTTTGTATTTTAACAGCAATTGCGGCTAGTACTTCCGGTGAATCCAATTTATAGGACTCATTGTCATTTAATTGACTGTTGATTGGTTTAATTTTTACATTTTCATCGGGTTTTATTCGAACCATGTTGACGTATTTGTGTTCTTAAAATGTAATAAAAATAGTTTGTTAGTGAATTTTTTGCTAAATATAAAAGTTTTAAAAAACATGTACGCATACTGTATTATTGATTAGCTTAATAATAAGTTTATTTATTATAATAATTTGAAAGACTATTGCATAAAATTGCGTTATTATGTACGATTTATAATGTTTATAAATTTCCCAATTTTATAATAAATTATAATTTATTATAATATAAGAACCTTAATTTACTTTCTTATATTGTTTCTCACAGTTGTTTAAAAAATGGTTACCTATATTATAAAAAGTTGTTACCCAAGTTTAAATAAATTTTGCAAATATTATATAATAATAATAATAATAACATCATTAAAATAATCATAATTATTATTTTAAAACTATTGATTAAAATAAATACAACTTTTTGACATTTTCTTTATAAATATCTCAAGTAACTAGATTATTTTTATTTTTAAAAGCTTTAGCAAATTCTACGTCAATTACATTTTATCAAAATTAGAAATTATTTATACTTCATAATGAACAATATAAAATTGTTTATTGTGACACTAATTATAAGAGTTTATCGTAAGCAATTTTTAAACTAATTATATATGACAAAAAATAATGCATTAATATAAACAAAATAGATTTTAAAATATAAATATAATTAATTTAATTATTTTAAAAGTCACTTACAGTCAAACCACGCGCGATGAGTGTTACTCTAATTGGGAACCCTACTTGGATGATAAATGTTTTAAAGCTTGGTCAATTACACATGATTACGAAACAGCTAGACGTGGTTGCGGCGAATATTTTGCCACACTGCCCATCATACATTCACAAGCTGAACAGGACTTTATAACCAAGCTAGTTTATGAAAAATACAACATAACAGACGGGGTATGGATTGATGGCCACACAAACAACGCAAATAGCACACAAATATCTTGGTCAGATAAATCCGCTTCAGATTACAAGAATTGGCTACCTGGTCACCCTAATAACAAATCTGGTCAGTGCGTCCAGTTGAACCCTAGTCAAAATGATCAAGGTAAATGAGTAGATGTTAATTGTACCAGGTCCAACGCGTTTGTTTGCCAAACCTACATGATATGGTCACCAAAACGCGAGCATCAAATTATCAAGGACATTAAAACTGAACTAGCTGACACACGAAAATTATTAGCTAGCACAATAAACAAATTGGTAGAATTGGATAATAACCAAGTACCTGTTGGATTTATTTATGTACAGTTTGCCCATCAGACCGCACCGCACAAATTATGGCCTATGTATAAGTGGGCTAATATTACCCCAAAATATGCAGGGTTATATTTTTGGGCAGATGGAAATAATAGTTTAATTAAAGATGTACAAAGTAGTAATTTATCTAGTTTAAGCAAAGTCTGTGTTAATACAGGTGAGTATTGTTCCGAAAATAATCAATATTATCTAGATTTTTATCAAGTGAACCGTGAGCTGAATCCTGTCAATCAAGGTGTTTGCATTTATAAGCGTATAAAATAAACATGATTTAATTAACAAATGTTTTATAAAATTGATAATTGTAATAAACTTATTTTAAATTACTTTATCTAGTTTTACAATGAAAAATAAGCAGTAATGTTTATAAATAATGAAAGTTTCATATATAAATGATAATGTATGTGAATAATAACTTATGTGGGATAACTATCTTATAATTTTAACTTTACTATAATTATTAGTTGTAAACAAAACACTTGCAACGTTCAAGTGGTCGCACTGTAAATGATTAACATTAATTAAAGTAATCTTTGATTTAGCTATTATTGTAAATCTGTTTAATAATTAATAGTTAATTAAAAGTAAAGTCCATTTATATAATTTATTGTTAAATAAAATAATATTTAGCAATTATAAGACAAATTTAATTACCAACAAGGCTATCTTAGTGTGTGACATGGTTTATTACAAAATAATTATTCTTAAATTAAAACAGACATGATCTATAAATATTAATTTATAAAATGAATTAATAATTAATTTACACAATTAAACAAACAACCATAAACAGATACTTATTTCCTGATCACCATAGTTAAATTATCGTTATAGCTACCAATAATGGCAAAATATATAACACATAGCTGTATTTTTAACTTTAAAAAAACTGTAATAGGAAAATATAATAATAATTCAATTAATGAAAATAGTTATTTAATTTAACTTATGACAACAAGGGCATCATACCTTATTCTTTGGTACATAATTGATTTTTACTAGTTATCTTTACTAGTTAAAATACATAATTTCTATTCTTTCTGAATATTTATAATTATATTGTATTTTCAAAATAAAATTATTATAAATTTTCTAGAAATACACATTTATGGTTAATTACATTTAAATATATTTTTATATTTTTAAATATTGTCAATCTTTATAAATTAATTTAATAACTAGAAATACAGATTAAAATAATCTATTTGACTATAATAAACACTTATAATAAAAACTATAATTGTAATCTTATAAATAACAGGTAAGTTGTTTAGAAAACTCTTTAGTTTCCTATGAAATCAGTAGACCATGAAAATTATCATAATATTTCTACCTTGACATTTGTTATATTTTAATCAATTTCATATAGTCTACAAGTATAAATAGAATTGATAATTATATTTATAAAGTTTACTTAGCACATTTATTGTAAAATATATAAAATAAAAATGCAAATTCTGTATTTGTGGGCTTTGGTCTCATGCCTAACATGTAAGTATAAATTAATGTAATATATAAAATATTATATTAATATTGTATTTGTATTTTAAACAATTTAATTAAAATGTAAAAACACATAAAAATTAATAAATAAAAGTACCAATATGTTAAAAATTAATAATTAAATTATGACCAGGGGCATCAATAAATGGCGACAGCATATGCGGCAAGGGTGATGCTTGGGAAATATTCCACGACGAGTACTACGATATATGCTACATATATCTAAAAGAGCTAGGTCTAGCTGACTACGCCACTGTGGCGGCAGCGTGCGCGGCACACGCAGATGGCATGGCTACACTACCCACCGTACACACAAAGGCCCAGCAGGACTTTTTGACCCAGTCACTATTCACCAAGCACGAAATTGTTAATGGCGTATGGATGGACGCCCAGGTAAACAAAAAAGCAGTGACCTGGGCCGATGGCACCAGCCCTAATTATGACAACTGGGTAGAAGGCAGACCTATTGACGTGGCTGATGAGTGCGTGGAAATGGTACCTGACAAAGCGCCGGGTAATATGGGTAAATGGCTAGATGGCCCGTGTTCAAAGAAAAATGAGGTTGTATGCGAGAAGGTTGTTTTGTGGTCGGCGCAAAAGACCCAGCGCATGATCGCTGATAATCGTAGGCAAATTAAAAAGCCTTAATAATGTGGCTAGTTTGTATGATTTTGGTTGTTTTGTAAACACGTTAAATAATATTAAATTGTTGTATTAAATTATTTAATAAAAGTTTGTTTTTATCATTTGTGTTTATTAGCAAATTGCAATGTTATAAAAATATATTAACAATTATGATAAGTAATCTGGGTATAAAATAGGAAAACTTATTTTAATAATTAATAGTATATTTATATTAATTAAACTTATATTACATACTGTTCAACGGATGCATTAATAAATAACCAGGGTTAAAATACAAATTAAATTTACATTAGTAGAGGTAAGGGAGTCTGTTCAATCACCAATCAATGAGCTTCTAGGAGGCTTATAGGCGGGGCTTACAAATTTAATAAATTTATCCCCCCACCCCCGTTTTATGATTTTTAAATTATAGCACACGTTAAGTTTTTGTTTTTTAAATCTTTTATTAAATATTATAGTAAAATAATACATTAAAAATAATTATATATTATAATAAAAAATATAAAATGTGTTTAAATATAATAAGACAAATAATTATAAATAGTTTTAATTAGTTGTATTTGAAGAGATAATTGGAGTAACAATTGGTGCAAGATTGCCATCATCAGTAGAGTGTTGATTAATCATAGCATTAATCATGGCACTATCTTCATACTCATCTTCGGACTCTTCGTCACTTTCTTCTTCAGATGTCTTTTCAGCATCGATTTCAGCCATTCGCTCAATAATTGAATAGAATGTATTGTAGTCCTTTTTAAGTTTAGCCAACTCTGACTTGTAAAGAGTAATTTTTCTAGATTTGCGCCCAACTATTTGGGTAACAACCAAACCTCCTGCGATACTAGCTGGATGAACTTGAAGAATTCGTCCGCTTCTTTGTGATTTTAATTCGTTGTCTACCTTTGATTTTCTTCTCTTCATATATAAGATATATTTGGCCAACCAATCATATTCATAACTAGTTAAACAAATTCCTGATTTTTGAGGCCTACCATTATAAGTACCGCGAATATCAACGAGCAAAAAATTAGGTGTATCGATATGATGCTTAATTGTAAGTAATTTTTTAGAGCCAAATTTGTCGATTTCAGACAACGTATCACTGAAAATATCCACAAATTGTGAAGTTTTAGAAGTCAAAATAGACATTTTGTTAAATTGAAGGCTTATTTTTGCGACCAAACACAACGAACACAAGAAGTAAAGTGAAAAAATCTGAATTAGGTGATTAGAAAGTGAAGCTTTTTTAACGCATGAGTATTAATCAGTGTAGTTTCCAATAGTCAGCGATTGGCACGTATCCAAGTTACTGTAATCTGGGAGTGGTTGAGGGCGTAATGATATTTCTTTTAAGAACCAATCGTCAAATTCTCTGAATAAGTAATATTCATGGCTGCCTTCACTCTTTTTACTGTAATTCTTTAGTCTTACAAGAAATCTGCGTATATCATTAATTGAATTAATTACACCAATTTTGTCGTCCTTATTAAAAGTAATAGTTTTTCTGAATACAGCAGGGAATTTGGTGTTTTCGTCTTTGAATGCCAAAGTCAGAAATTTTTTAAATTTGACTTTATTATTGATCCAATTCCATATATTTACAGACTTTCGCAATGAACATCGAGTTAGATTAGAAACGGAACTCTTCCCTAACATACTGTGCAGTAAGCAGTACGAATTTGATGGCCTACAATATTTATCAAAATACTGCAAAGAAGGACAAATTTCGTTTCCAAGTTTAATCTTTTCTAAATTCACATAAGGTATATTTTGCGAATCTAAAATTTTTGACAATTGCTGGTTTTTAATAGCAATTAAATATTTGTCTTGTGTAGCAACTTGGTTGTATGCCTTTTTAACAAATTCTCCAAAATCTTCTCTTTCAATAATTTGCTGTACTGAATTGTCGATTATTCTTTCTATTGGAAGTCCATGTATTTTCTTTTCTTGAAATGCAAAGTGTCGAAAACTTTGCATTTTAATTTCTTCTGGAATATGAGAGTCAATTTCTAGACAAATTCTAACATCGTTGTTAGCAATTGCAAATTCACGAGGATAAAATATTGATTCAATATAAAATCCTTGGACATCAAACACAGCACAAATGTGATACTCAGCACTCAACCACTCGTCTAAATCCATTTTCAACTGAACACTACAATTCATGTTTAGCAACTGAAAAGTTTTTGAACACTGCTTTCATTCGTTTATCGTTGTCAGAATAATTGTTGCTAAAGTTAGAGATATACGTCTGCGTGGAAATGTTTTGGCAACGATGTATAATGTAAAGTACACAGTAATGGCCACATGTGTCTGACGTAATGTGTTGTATAGTTATTTTGTTATATGTCCATCCTCTCGTACAGTTATTTTCTAAATATTTAAATATTTCGTCTTTTAAAGGAGGAAGTCCAAACGAGTCAAAGTATTCCCCAAAACCATTTTTATTTATCGTTATGGCGACCCAATGTTCCCCGGGCATATACGATGGATCAGTATTGATTATGACATTTACAGGAAGAGTTTTAAATACAGGGATATGATCACAACTATATACACCTTTGAAACATTTGAAATTTTTTAAAAGTTTACGGATGATTAATGTATCCATTAGTTGAATGTGTAAATAGGATTTCGTTCGTTGTTAATCTCTAATAGTGTATCGTATTCTAAATATACCAGAACTGTTATTGGTTTAGGAAGAGCTTTTTTAAATCTCAAGTGTAAACGAAGTGACCCAAATTTAACTGGATTAACATAACCAGTTGTACAGCAACCAGAAGACAAATCCGGAGCAAAATTGATTGCAAATATATTATTGCCTTTAGGAAAATCTTCACGTTTCAATGTAATGCAACTGTCAACATTATCTTGATTTGTAGCCTCAAATAAACTTAAATATTCTCTTATGTAAAGTCCGTTATCAAAATCGGGTGTGAAGGCCTTTTCTGGATATTGGATTCCGTTCAAATAAAACGCCAAATAATTTAAATCGAAATGTTGGTAGTTATAAGGATTTAATTTATGGGATCCATTAAAAGCAGAATGGTCCACCATAAATACAAAAGCTCTTTTAGGAAGTTAGCCACAATGAACATTGTCAATTATTGTATCCATTGTATCTTTAGCAACAGTTATAGGTATAACAAAGCTTTCTCTTAAAGGATATTTTGCAGTAGCTTTTTCAAATGCTTTTGTTTGGCCTTCAAGTATTGATTGCGATATTTTTGACCTATGAATATATAGGCATGCTTCATTAAATTCAACACTTGTCACTTTAATTCCTGTCTCATGCATAAGGTAAAATGACGAGTCGATTGGGAGCAATTTGAGGGAAAAATTACAACCGCCAGGTAACGCTCGACTTTGCTCGAACATTGCTAAATGTATTTTTCCCATTAAATCAAATTGTCTTCCATGTGTAAAATCTGTAGTCGTTCCTGATGGTGGAGCTATTATTTTACTTCTTAACTTATTTATGCTTTCGAGGTCGTCTTTGTCGTCTTCAATCCATACAATTGAAGTCAAATACGACTCTTTTGCATCTTTACTTTTTCCGATTTTTATTTCAATGTCAGATTTATATCCATATGTTTGATGAGGCTGTGAAACAATTTTATCACCAATTGTAAAATTCGCTTGTTTAAATAAAGAATTCAAAAGATTATTTGTTGGTCCTATTTTTTCCCAATCTTTAGCGTCGGGTTTAGCTCCCAAATGTTTTTCAATATTAATAGTGACTTTCATATGTAATGTTGATTTATCCAGTCTAATACACTCATCGATTCCAGAAGATACATTAAACTCAATAGGTGCTTTAGAATCTAAAGCTGATATTGGCCTGTGCTCAGTCCATATGCCTTGGTCAATTGTTGTTTGTGTAGGAGGCACAGCAAAAATGTCAAATTCATTTAATGCTGTTAAACTTGACAATTTGTGTATTGCAGCCATATTAAAAATCAAAATTGAATTTTCTACGTCGTGATGTTGTTCTCTTTCTCTTAATTGATTGTTTACGTTTAGAAGCTTTTTTCTTAACTGTGCGTTTACGTTTAGGTTGTTTCTTTTTCTTTATACGTTTGATTTTCTTAGGAATAATTGGTTTGATTGATTTGCGCCTGCGCTTGCGCCTTCCTTTTCCGGTCTGTGCAAATGTCTTAGCTCTATCGGCTGCATCGTTTAACATAGAATAACCAGCGTTTTTTATTCTTTTTTTGGCTGACTCTTTTACATTTTCACCATCCAATATATCTTTACCAAATTGGACACCTGTTGAAAGAACCTGTTTTCCAAAATATTTCCCTAAAGGTTTTAAAATATTATTGAACAAGTTTCCAAAAAATCCATGACCACGTTGATATCTATAGCCTTGGAATTCTGTCAAACCACTTCCGGCTTGTTTGCATAATAAGCAACATATGGGTTAGTCATAGTTTTTTAAAATCAACTTTGCTCGTGACCGTCCAAATTGAAATGGCACTTTTGATCCTTGATCATCTTTTATATCAATGTCGATATTGTCAAATGTGTTTGACATTAGTGGAACAAAATGGGGATTATTGTACGGAATTGTCACATGATCACCAAAGTTTGTATTATTGGGGACTTCAATTTCTCTTAATAATTGATTTAAGGTATCACCAACATAACTATGAGCTACAATATTACTATATAAATATAATTCGTGTAATCCACCGTCAATTTCAATGCAACGATTTGCAACTACTTCTGAAGATCTGACAGCTAGTAATGCATTAGCCATACCATCTGCAATTGGCTTATGTGGGGCAGTTAAATAGTATGCTTTAAGATAACTGTATAAACTAATGCCATTCTCGTCTTCAAAACCAAGCATTTTATCAAGCTCACATAATCGAGGGTAATACTTTAATTTTCTTCCTTCGAGATTAATTAATCCAGGTTGCAGTGATATTTTATGTGTCAAAATATCATATTTGTATACAGGCTCTCTGGCGCTGCATGGTTTTAAGGGCTTTAATAGTTCATTCAAGTATTTAACAATAGCCACTGGAGATGTATAATTTCCAGGAGGTATAGTTAAGTCTAAATTTGTTCCCAATATAATTTTATCAGTTCCGTCGTCATGCACTATGCTTATTACTTCTTTTTTGTCAACAATAGATTTACTACATTTGGTAGTTTTTCCCGAATCGTCGAAAAATTCAATATTGCATCTATTGTTTACGTTATACCATGATTTTGTATAACTTATTTCAGCCAATCCAACTTTCCATAACTCATCACGTGGCAAATTTATTCTAGATTTCAAAGTTGTTCGATAACGAGCAATAGTATTACCCTCACTATCACTTAGAGACTTCACGTTACTTGGTAATGTTATATAGAATTCTTTTTCCATGAATTATTAATTCCGTAATATTACTTGATGTATTTTCAGATTTTAGTTGTTCGCCGCACCAGATATAACTTATGAATGACTTTGATTTATAGCAATGTATAAATATAATACAAATCAAGTATATAATAAATATTGAAAATGACAATAAAATAGCGTACTTCATATTTAAATTTTTGAAATCATCTGTGTACTTATTGCACGTTGTCGTTTGCAAATTTTACAGTCGGGTTGGGCATGACTAATCCTAGAGATGTGGTTAATATTCCTATCCATAAATTTTCATTACCCCATGAAAGGGTTAAGTTAAATAAACTTACACAAACAACGACAAAAATAAAGCATAATAATACTGCATCAGGTTTATATAAGTTGTTAAACGACTTGATTGAGGTTTTATCCATTGTTCACATTAAAAAGATCAGATGCTTTAATCCAACTATTTTCAGAATCGGAATGATTAAGCCACTTGACAAAATAATATTTTACCCCTCTTTGTTTTTTTTCTTTAATAATTTTGTCAACACGATAAGTTAAAGTTTTTGAGTCAATATGTTGTATTTCGTTAGGGTAATAACGACGAGTGCTTTTATTGCCTTCAGAGTCGATGAGTTTATATAATGGTGAAATTGAATTTTTTATCGTTGAATCGATTTTATAAACTTTGTCGCTCCAATTAGGATAATAACCGCGCTCTAGCGGTTTTATGTCGTATTTAATTCTCACCGCGTCATCCTGAATTAATTTAGGTTTTTTATATTTACGTAATATATCTCTTTTTGATGCAAAACGATAAATATTTTGAAAAACAGTTTTTTCGTTGTCATTTGTTACTTGATTGGGCGCCATTTTAATTGAGGAATGATGTGTGTTATTATAAGAAACTACAAGATTTTTCAAAACATCAATATACCGTCTGCCACTTAATCCAGAATTAGAAAAATATTTGAACATTTTTCCTTTTATAGTTTTATTAAATCGCTCGACGATAGCACATTTAATATCAATATTATGTGTTGTAAAATGATTAACATTAAATTCTTTCATTAAATTGGAAAATTTTAAATTGACAAATTCTTTCCCTTTATCTGTTTGAAGTTTTGTTGGAATTGAATGACTAAAAACTTTTTTAATTGCAGCACAAACATCATCAGCTGATTTAGACTTCAACGGTAAAGCCCATGCATATCTTGAAAATGTGTCAATTACTGTTAATATGTAATTAAAGCCGTCGTTAGCTGATTTAAACTCTTGCATATCTACAAGATCTGCTTGAAACTGTTCAGTAATATGTTCTACAACAATGGGATTTCTTTTAAATTTTTTACGAATAGGCTTATGAAGTGTATAATTTAATTGTTTTTTCAACCAAGTTATTACATCTTTTCGTTTTATATTAGGCACATACTTAGAGGCTTCAATATATAGTTTATTTATTCCCGAAAATGAAGCCGGATTTTCGGGATTATAATACAATTTTTTAAGAACTTGATCAATCATCATCTGGTATCTCCCACCGACTTGAATCAATTAAACTGTCATCGTAATTTTCATTGCCGTCATCCTGAGACGATTCAGGATTTGAATTTTGTTTCAATCGCCAAATCTCCATATCTCGTGCTTCCATTGCTCGACTTTTTGGTCTTTTGTTAGGTCTATCAGGCATATCTTCAATAATCTCGTCAATTCTAAGCCTTTTACGTCCAACATCAAAATCTTCGTCAGAATTTTCAGAATTGTCCTGAACTTTACGTTTGACAGATTTTCTTATGGTATCTTCTATAACAGGACGTTGGGGAATTGATGATTTTTGTTTATTTAAAAGCTGTAAAAGCTTTAAACGAACATTATCGTTGATAATAAGATCCGGGTCTACATCACTGTCCAATAAGAGTTGAATGAATTCTGATTCCCCGTACAAAACTTTACCAACAGACATTGCATGTGTAAGTAAATCGACAATATTTGATTTTTCCAAATATTTTCCATTACTCAATTTGATACGTAGATTATTGTCATAACCAACTTGGTTAGCAAGTTTTAAAATCACTTTTATAAATCGATGTATTTTATCATAAATTTTGGATTTAATTTTATCTGGCTTGGAATTTACTTCAGATGTTAGTTGACCAGAATCGATAGTATTTTCTGATAAACCAGACCCAATTTGGTTTTCATTTTTTGGAGGAATTAACGTCACTTTTTTAGCGTAGTGCATGCTCGATAAGAGAAGATACAACTGCTCCTACAATCGGTAATAATATTGGCAAGAACCCTCCACTCTGGATAACAAGCCTTGAGCGCTTGCGCTTACATTTTGGGTTTTTAATTATATTTTCAAAAATTTTAATAAATTTAAAAAGTTTTCGTTTTTCTGACAATTTTAAATTAATTTTTTTAACTTTCACATTATGAACAATTTCTCGTATAGCTTTGTAATAATCTTCATTTTAAGACATTTGCTGTATAATTGATGCTTTCAATTTACGATCACTAGTATTACAATAAATCTTCATTTTATCTAAACAATTTATTAAATTTTTAGACATTATTTCATTAAAAATCCGTAAGGCTTTAGCAAATAATTAGTTTCTTCACAAGGAATTATACGTGTTCGAAGCTTCAGGTCTTCTGGTGTGTTTTGTTCACAGTCAACTAATAAATAACCGTGCGGATCATGTGTTGCTTGTTCATATGCAGACATAAAATATTTGGGAGCCTGAGGGTACATCCGTCGGCCAAATGTCATTACTTGAATTTTGTCATGAGGATTTTTAAATAAAGCGCTATAATGCGTATTGATGTTTAAATCCATAACTATTGGTCCTTTGTGATATAAATTTTGGCTTAAAAGAATAACACTTTGATTTCGGTGATGTGATACTTTAGTGAATAAATCTACAACAAATTTACTGTTTTTTATTTCTGTCATTAAATCATCAATAACTATAATGTCAAACGATTCTATGTCTTCGTCATCAGGAACGCCCTCAAGGTATTTAAAATTTACATTTTCGATGGGCTCAGAATATAAATTTTGCCAAATTCCATAACACCATACAACATTAATTATACTTTTATTTAAACCATGTATTAATTGCTTATGATATTTTAAAACATCACGCACAAAATAAGTTTTACCAGATCCAGACGGGCCAACAGCCATACAATTAAACGGGTGTTTAAATTGTACATTCAACCAGTCTTCAACCTCTTTGCAACTTTCCATTAATTAACTTTGCTCACCAAACACATACATGTAAATGAGGAATTATTTAAAATAGTGGTTTATAAAATATGAACTTAAATTCTAAATAATGACAAAGTCTGTTTGCTTTTAAAAAAATAATTTATTAATATAATTTTAAAAATTGTTTACATTAAATTACAAATTTAAATAATAAAATTTTAATATAATTATTTTACATAACCATAAGGTAGTGTGTCGGATCCGTCTATTCGTCGTTTATCAGACATAACTCTAAAAGTTTTTTCAAAATATTTTGTTTCAATTGTTTGGCATTTTGATGCTCTAATTTGCATTTGCGGTATTTTGAGTTGAGAGTTTAAAGTATTTACTCCGCCATTTGTAATATATTCATTAGCCATTAAAAGCATTGTCTCTATTTTTATTAAATCTAACGCTTTATCTGTTAATGTTATTCCTTTAACTTTTATGGGCACAACAGGCTCTTCACATCCTTCAGGCCATATTTCTAGTGCATATACTTTCGGGCCTAAGCTACAAAATTTTGTACAAATAGCTCCTGTACCGTAGTCTTTTGAAATCTCATCAGCTAAGCCTCCTAAATAATCATTTGTTTGAGGCTTAGGCTGACCGTCTGTGTATTTAAAGATTATTGAGTCAGTATCCATATATAACAATCTTCCTGGGATAATTTCAACTTCATCAATTAATTTCATTAAACGTATTCTAGCATATGATGTAACAAAAGCTGCAATTGCTAAACTCGTATTACCCACACGACCTTTTTCATCGTCATCGAATTCCCAAGTCACCAATAATGTATCTTCGTTTACCATTAATTCTCCTTTAATAACCCTATCGACTAAATGAGCAATTTCATGGTACTGGTGATATTCTTTGCAGACTGTTGTCTGAGATAAATTTGGCCGCTGAGCTAATTTCCCCCATAATGTATTTAAAAATAATTTGGCAATAAATCTTAAAGCTGAATTTTTAACAATCTCTTGTGAATCAAGGGCTATATCTTCATTTTTTAAAAAATCATTAATATATTTTTCTTTGTCTGTTTCTGTTTTAACCCATGTGGGCCAACCATCGGCTTGTTGTTTTATTTTTAACCACATATTTATATATTTAGAGAAAATATTATTTGTTTTCTCTTTATAATGATAAACCTCTAATATTCTATCTATTACATAACCTTGTTTTAGTGCATATTTAATTTCTTCAGTGGTCCAAGTTCCAATCAATTGACGTTCTTCATGGCTATGTGTACAGTTTTTCTGACATCGACTTTCAGCGCATTTTTTACATAAGACAAACATTAACTTGTTGTCGACATTTACCGGTAAACTGGGCATACGTAAACTTTTCGGGGCGCTTATAACACATTTTATAAAACCAAAACACTCGTTCAAGTCAATTGTGTTTAAATTTTCGTTTAAGACAATAGGATGGCCGACAGGAAAATATTCATATTTTAATACTGTAGGATATAACGATCTAAAGTCATAATATAAAATTTTTGACAATGTTTCCTCTGTTACGTCACAATAAAATTGAATCATTTCTGTACGACCACCAGCAAAGGCATCTCTAATTACAACTCCACCGTGTAAACTGATATCTTTATAATGCTTGTAACGCTTATCAATATAATTGTTCAGAGTTAAATTTAACTTTCGTTTTTTATTCAAACTACAATCCCATTCTTCAACAAAATTAAATCCACGTTTACATTTTAAATGAGCTTTTTTATTTAATGTTCGTTGATAAATTTCATTAGGAGTTAATTTATTATCTGTGTTATCAATACATTTTAATTTTTCATTTCTATTTTCTTTATATACACAATGATGACAGTGATAATAGCATCCGTTATATTCAAAAATTGTTTTAGTTTGTATATCAAAACTATCAACATAATAATTATCAATTTTAACCTCTCTATCTATCTTGCGTTTTAAAATTGTTTGCTGATAATCCAACCAACAATTTGCTATTCTCGAATATTTTCCTTTATTTGAATAGCCTTTTATAGGAGTGATTCCAATTGTATTGTCAGGTAATATTAGAGATCTAAATACCTCGAGTCCCATTGAAGCTAAGGTGAAACATCTTGTTATTGGATCAATTGTAGTTAAGCACTTGTAGATTCTCCGAAACTCTTGAATGCACTTTAACAATATTAAAACATCATTTTCACAGTATTTAATCAACTCATCTTTCAAGTTGTACTGTAGTTTGTTAGATAACAACCTTTGTTGTTCATCAGAATGCCACTTTTTAAAATCTCTTAATTGATTAGGTTTCATATAATTTATGCCAAAATATTTTTCTTCGGGAAGTTCCCCTATATAATTTACTTCATTTTTTGTATGAAAGTTGTGTGGAAAATAGCCCTTTTTGACTAAATTATCAATTCCGAAAGCTTTAGGCAAAGATGCTAGAGGCTGTTGAAACATTAAAAGTGAGTCTAAAAATCTTATATTTGCAACTGAAGCTTTTAATATTTTATTTCCTTGCATTACAACTGATACATCATTAAAATTTCTTTGATATAAATCATTTAAAATGAAATGGTTGTCGTATCCTTTAGCGTTGTGAGCAAACACATAAATTTGCTTTTGTGCAGCTTTTTTAGAAATATCAAAATATAAATAATTTCCAAAATCTTTTATGCAATTTCTCCCAAAAAATATTCGTGTTAAATCACCACACAAATCACATATTTCTGAGCGTCCGCAATCAGATTCCTTCCAACAGTTTGAACATGTAGTCATTGAAATAAGTAAATCAGCAACATGATTGTAAGATTCACTATCTGTTACATTTTGTTGACTTTCAATATCGTAAGCAATAATAATTTTTAAATTTTCGTCTTGTTTATTGATTTTATTAATATCCATTGATTTTAAAAAACAATTATGATTTTTTAAAGTATATGTAGTTTTACAAATATTACACGTTTTCAAATCACAAACGTGTTGATTTCCATAGTAAATTATATGACATTTTATACACTTTTTTATATATTTACATACTGCATTTATAGCTGCTAAATGATTATCGTAACATTTTAAATTTGAGAACTCTATATTACATTCGTGACATAAAACTGTTATATTTTCAGCGACACATGGAGGATAACAAAAACAATTTTTACAGATCTTATTGCATTTATGAGAATGTAATCTACTATAACCTTTATGACAAAACTCACAGTAATATGGAAGGCCAATATAAGCTTTAATATTTACAATTGAGTCATAATGAGATTTACCTTCAATTGTTTTATGCCTAATGTAAATTTTTTTATTAATATTTTCAGGGCCAACAAATAATCGATTATATTTATTCTCTCCGTCGATGACTGTTATTTGATACTCCGGAAATTCTTTTTGGATTCGAGTAAAATCATTAATTGAAATTGATTGTGCTGAATGCCAATTGAGCTTATTAACGAGTGATAATACTTGTTTGTCGCGTATTTTATATACATTCTTGTAAATACATTGATAACTATACTTGTCTTTAGTTTCAGAAAATTTTATTTTACCTATACAAACAAATATAACATGAAGTGCACAATAATTATCATTATTAATAATCTCTATTAAACAGCGAGAATTTTTATCTTTTTCTTTATTTGTTTGAGGAGTTAAATGTTTTGTCCGGCCTCTACCGTTAAGAGCTGTAGTAATATTAATTTGTAACTCAAGTCTTCCATCTAGTAAAAGCGATTGTCTACTTTGCGACACTTCATATAACGCGTTAAAAATGATTGTTTATTAAAATTACACTTTTTTGTTGGATATATAAATATTGGTTTACTTAATGAATTATGGTTGACACTAACACTAAAGGAATCGTTATCAGAAAAATCACTTAGTTGAGTACTGACGAACTGTTCGTATAAACTATCAATATTATTTTCTATTTGAAAAAGATCTGTAAATGACCCAAAATTATGCGTAACTTCATATAAATTTGATCGCTCAGTTCTACGAAATTTCGCATAACTTTTTGTAGCAGTTTTACCAATTTGTTTCCATTCAAATACAGCATTATTGGGTAAAAGATTAGTTAATGAGGCCCCTCCCGTTTGATTTGTATTCTCGCACACACTTATTAATAAATTGTCAACAATTTCACTACAAATTTTATATATGTATTTATCAATTATTTGATGTCTCCAGATTTTCTCTACATTATTATTATTATTAGACATAATTAAATGAATTTACTTTTAAAGCAACAAATGTATTAAAAATATTATTACCGTACTATTTTTTGTGTTGTGTATATAAAACCATTCAACATTTATAATGTGTATTAAACTTAAATAAATATTAAACACAAATATTAAGCAATCAAATTATTTATTTTCAAATCGTAAGCACAATAAAAGTAAAATGAATGATATTTTAAGTTAATGTTAAGCGAATAAGAAGCGTTAATTATTCATTATCAATACTAATCACTTCGTAGACCACTTCCTCTGAGTCAACGACTTCACCTACTTCGTCTTCTGCTTCTAAAGCGATTCTGCAGATCTGTGTGTGTTCTAACAGTTTTGGAGCTAGTACAGAGCAATGGCATTCACTACAATAAACACTTCGCATGTCTGGGTAATAGATTTAAAAAAATAATTAATCAATATGTAAGTCATTTAAATAACAAACTATACCTAATGTGTCACCGTATCGAGTTAACAAGCCATACAATGCTGACTCTAATATAGAGTAATTGGTAGTCAAGCGTTTAACTGTTTCCTGCACTTCAGTTAAAGTTTTGCTCATCTCATTGTATTTCCTTTTATTGTTTATGATTTTACGCTTCAGGTCTTCTTCGACAATTTCCTGTTAAATATTCAAATGTTTAATCAATAAACTATTAATACACAATAGTTACAAAGTAAAATATTAATTACCTGGATACTGATTATATCATCTGTAATTTGTTGAAAGCAATTGTGCGCGCTTGCCTCCTCGATTGGGAACCAAGCGTTGCATTCAATGCATTTCGTTTGAGTACCTGTTTCGAATCGGCAGGTGTCCTCGTGGAGTGCCAAATCAACAATAGTCGATGTAAACGAGCATCCGTTGGCAGTATTTTGGCATCGAATCTATCATTAAACATTTTTTTAAAATTATTAATTAGATGTATGTATAATATTTTCAAAATGTATTCATACCCTCAGCTTTTCAACAATGTTTTTGGCAAAGAAGCAGCGCTCAGTTTGAAATACTTTAAACGGGTGTCGACAGATAGGACAATTATGAGTTAAACTGCTGTCATTGACACGGCCTTTCTCTCTCTCATTTGTTTGGACATAAGTTATGAGACAATCATTGCATATTCTGTGATTACATTCGGTGAGCTAAATAACATTAATCATTTAGTCGATCATATTTAGATTAGTTTTATCAAATTATATTAATTATCATTACTTACCACAATGGGGTTAAACATCATATAGGTACAAACGCTGCACTCGAGTTCTGAAATAAATCCAAATCCTTCTAGACAACGATCTGATGAAATTCTGAGCTTTATCTCAGTATTACGTGAAGACATATTTTGCAATTGAGCACTCATTATAACTACTTAATATTAATCACAAGTATATTTAGTAATAAAATCACTTGGGATTGTATTGCATTTCCATAAGCTTTGTAACGTTTATATACCTTTTTTAGTTTAACTAAAATTATCTATTCGACACATGATTGGCTAAAACTCTCTATGTTTTGATACTTTATCTATACAGTATATACTAAAGTAGGCGTTTGTTATGTTTTATTTTAAGTTACACTAAGTCACTGGTTTGTTTTTGTTTACATGCAGCACAATAATGCATGCTTTTGTTATTGTTTATGTTGAACCTATAATACACAATTGTTTACATATATTCAACAAAAGTGATCGTGTGTTTTGGTTCACATTCTGTTTACAATAGATTGTAAAATTGGGTTGTTTTTTGTGTATTTTTATATGTATTGTGTGTGCTTTTAAAGTAGGCGTTTGTTTTTATTTACATCTTACAATCAAATAGTGTTGTATAAAACGTTGTTGTTATTTTGATTTTGTGTGCACAATCCCATAAAACGAGTTTGTTTTAATTTGTTTTCAATACAACATGTACTGTTTAACACTAACAACAGTATATTTTTGAAACGTATAAAAGCTCTGCGTTATAGTTCATAAGGCAGTTAACTTTGTGTTGTCTACATATTGCCAATAATATGTTATCAATGTTTGCTTCAAAGTCTATTCCATTTTTGGATGTTAGCCCTATTGCGTCAACATCTCAACAGTATGTCCCTGTTGATGATGGTTTTGATGATCTCCCAGACATGGAGACTATGAACCGATATGTTGACGAGATCATTGCCGAGCAAAGACAGTCAGTTGCACAGACTGAGGCTGCTCGTGATTGTAATGTGCAGACAGTTACCGAGCTGCCCGCATACAGTAGTTCTGAGTCAACACCATCATCGCTTCGCCCTCTACCACTGCACGGGAAAAACATCCGAAAGGTCTCTCGCAAGCGTAAGAGATCATGTAAGTGCAAACAAAGACTCGGCTTCTCAGAAGCAGATGATCCACCGACAAAGAAAGCTGCGCTCAACGAAGAAGTTTCTTCCAATTGTTCAAGTGAATTGTCTTATTTGGCTCTTAAGATAAATCCTATTGGGTATCATACCTTAAATACATTAACAAACCTAAAAATGTTTGAAAAATTGTATGAAGTTTTCACTACTCCAAGTGGTGGCCTATACCTTAAGCCACTTAAATAATGTATTTATAAAAAATGAAAATAAAATTATTAAAACATACATTTGTAATTTTGTTGTAATATTTTAATCACTCTCTCTCTCTCTTGCTCTGATTATCTATCTGTCTGTCTTTTTTTCTTTCTCTCTCTCTCTCTCACTCTCTCTCTCTCTCTCTATCTATCTATCTATCTATCCATCTCTCTCTCTCTCTCTCTCTTTCTTTCTCTCTCTCTCTCT
>CAJPIZ010000085.1:2701-37265 GCA_905368565.1 Medioppia subpectinata
CATGAGTGAAGTGGACACCCATTTCCGCGACCGGAGTCTCGGGTTTGGTATATATTTCTTAATGGCTTCAGTCATAGGCTTTGCAGATGTGATCAGATATTGTGAATGATATGGGATTTCACTGCTCTCTAACTGTCGCACAAATATTGCCTTTTCTTCCAATCGTTTGATCATTTCTGACATCTCTTTCTTTTGACCTAAAAATTAAATTAAATTTTAATTTAATATTTTTGGAAAAATTTTATATTAGAATCACAAAGTTAATTATATACCATACGCCTGGCCGAAGGCTGATCGCTTTGATCTTTCAGTTTTTCCCTCAATACACCGTCTATTGGGGAGTGCATTGACATACACTATAACCTCAGTAGACATGCTGTTTTATAATTAAAACTTTGAAATGTAAAAAAATGTTTTTATACAGCTGGAGATAGTTAAGACTAGTAACAATACGTAAAGAAAATAAAAGGATAAAGTTCAGTGTTAATGGGTGAAATACGGAAAAGGACTATGCCCAATCGTGTGATGGGATGCACTTGGGAATTATTGTTATAAAATGAAAATACATTTAATAAGTAGTCGAGTGACATATTTCATGATGTCTAGATGCTTTCGGGTCTACGTAGTGACCATTTTTATTGGTAAAATTTTGAAAATTAAATCTTTTATTTTATAAATAAGTAAATCATTGATATTATATATCAATAGAAATGTATGGATGAAAGGTGTATTTTAAAAAATTATAAAATTCGGAATTAATTAGAAAATGTTATTTCAAAAATAAGAAATTTTGTGACAATTGGATACGTTTTTAATGATAAGTAGCGTCTATTATTTTACTCCACTTATATCAATTTTAATTGCAATTACAGAAATGATTAAATTACTGAAATAAAAATTGGTCAACATTTTTAATGCACAATTTTTGACATTTGCTCAGTTTTTTTTGCGCAAATTCCTTTTTTATTAAACCATTTTAATTTTTTTAATTTGTGAAATTAATTATCGTTGTAAGCATAATTGAAATTGATAAAAATGATGTACAGTAATTACGTTATTCACTATAAAACACTCGCATAACTGTTACTAAATTTCTTAATTTTGATATAACCTTTACCGATTATGTCAGATTTGGAAAATTCCTTCAGATTTCGATTCCTTTCATCCAAACCTTTCTATTGATATATAATATGATATACTTATTTATAAAATAAAAGATTTGATTTTCAAAATTTCACCTATAAAAGTGGTCACTACAATAAATCTTTTATTTTATAAATAAGTAAATCATGTTGATATTATATATCAATAGAAAGGTATGGATGAAAGGTATATTCTAAAAAATTATAAAATTCGGAATTAATTAGAAAATGTTATTTCAAAAATAAGAAATTTTGTGACAATTGAATACGTTTTTTAATGATGAGTAGTGTCTATTATTTTACTCCACTCACATCAATTTTAATTGCAATTACAGAAATAATTAAATTACTGAAATAAAAATTGATCAACATTTTTAATGCACAATTTTTGACATTTGCTCAGTTATTTTTGCGCAAACTCCTTTTTATTACATTTTAATTTTTTAAATTTGTGAAATTAATTATCGTTGTATGCATAATTGAAATTGATAGAAATGATGTACAGTAATTACGTTATTCACCATAAAACACTCGCATAACTGTTACTAAATTTTTTAATTTTGATATAACCTTTACCGATTATGTCAGATTTGGGAAATTCCTTCAGATTTTGATTCCTTTTATCCATACCTTTCTATTGATATATAATATGATTTATAATTTGATGAATACTTATTTATAAAATAAAAGATTTGATTTTCAAAATTTTACCTATAAAAGTGGTCACTACGGCCAGACCCGAAAGCATCTGAACATCATAAAATATGTCACTCGACTACTTATTGAATGTATTTTCATTTTATAACAATAATTCCCAACTGCATCCCATCACACGATTGGGCATAGTCCTTTCCATATTTTACCCATTAACACTGAACTTATAGGAAAATAAAAGAAATGCACAACAATGATCAGAATTGATAGAGGTCGACATATTTTTGTAAAAAAATGTAAAGTTTCAAAATAAATATTTTGTAGTACAGATGACTCCAATATCACATACAGATTGCACTCCCCAATAGACGGTGTATTGAGGGAAAAACTGCAGATCAAAGCTATCAGCCTTCGGCCAAACGTACGGTAAATATGCTGTTTGTATCCAATGTTTTATATTGTCAATAAGCATCATATCCATAAGCATTGGTTTTATCTATTCCATTGTAGTATAATATAAGTTTATCGCAGATTAGGTAAACTATGCAGCAGCAAAACCATAAGTAAATCGTTTAAATAACTTTAAAACTAATTTTTTCACATAAAGGCCCTGATAAAAATTATTTTATCATCGTAAAGCCCTCAAAAAGGTTTTTATACGGTTTTAGCCCTTAAAAGAGAAAATGTGCCAAAATCGGGAATATTCGGGAAAATAAAAGTGGTATATTTTTACTCCATTATAACCCCAAAGACTAAATGCATGATATTCCCGAGCATTCTATTAACTAATTTTAATCGGGAA
Organism: Medioppia subpectinata; assembly: GCA_905368565.1. NCBI lineage: Eukaryota > Metazoa > Arthropoda > Arachnida > Sarcoptiformes > Oppiidae > Medioppia > Medioppia subpectinata. The sequence goes on from CAJPIZ010000085.1 coordinate 5,300, forward strand.
TTCCCGAAGAATCTCGTCTTTAATCATAACATGTTCCAACTAGATCTTGATTCGATCAAATCGTGGTAAATCAGATCAAACGACAATATATGTCAATAAATTGTTAATAAATCATTGTATTTCATATATACTGTATATAACAAAAATTATTAATAAAATTACTTTATCTATAATTTTATAATCTTTTAATTTCCGATATATTCTGTGCACATATTCACGAATATGTTGTGCAGAGAAGTTATACCAGATTTTAAAGGCGTTATAAATTGAGTCGACGTGAATGTGAGGAGTAATGAGAGTCTAAATAACGTAATGATATATTTGGACGTAATTTGTGTCACAAATCGACATTCAATTTCGTGAAGATGGCTGAAGACGACCTCATTGTCGTCGATAGCGACCACATCAACGGTTTCAGAGATAATAAACACACCACTCATTCACTCGAGAACGGCCTCCAAGACGACCAACACTTCAGTGATGCCGAAGACTTTGTCGACGACATCACCGACGATGGTATGCATCCCTATATTGACAACACATCCATCACTCCCTCAATACATGCCATTCATTGACACATTTTTACCGCTAATCGGCTTTAATTGTCCCACTTTTGGCATATTTTAGTTGATTTAGTGATTGATTTAATTGAAAGAAATGTTAGTTTTGATTGCAATGAAAGGGTTGATTGAAATGAATGCAAACCATTAGAGCACCGGTTTGTGAGCCGTAATCCACGTGTTCACAGCTTTTCATTGCCCTATCATTGCATTCATTCATACCATTCGAGTCTATCACTAGTTATAAGTTAATCCGCTATTAATCTCATTAATTAAATGATTTTTTATGTTTTATAAAATGAAATTTAATTATAATTTCAGACCTGTTATCGGATCTATTGAGGAATAAACCGACGGAACACTCGGGTCTTCAGAATGTAGTAATAGTGGATCGCATCCCACAAGTGGGTCCCGAAAAAGCCGATAAATTGAAAGTAGTTTTGGCCAAATTGTTCTCCAAAAGTGGCAAAATTATGAACGAGTTTTATCCGATCGATGAAAATAATCAAACCAAAGGGTTAGCGAAGCTTAATGTCTATTTAACCCCTGTATTGACTTATTGTTTGTTGCCTTTAGTTATGCATTCTTCGAGTTCGAGAATCCCGAACAGGCGTTGGAAGCGGTGAAGTTACTCGACGGACACAAACTCGATAAGCAGCACATCTTTGCGGTGAATTTGTTCACAGATATCGACAAATATTTGCGAATTCCTGACGAAATAGAAGAGCCGGCGAAAGAAGAGTACTCCGATAGAGGAAATCTTCACTACTGGCTCTTAGAGCCCGAGTGTTGCGATCAGTACTCGGTTTTGTATGAGTCGGGAGAGTCGACGGCCGTATATCTCAATTCAATGCCCGAACCAACTCTTGTGAAAGAACGCAAGTTATGGACAGAACAGTCGCTCCAATGGTCTCCTTTGGGCACATATTTGGCTACATTTCATAGACGGGGAATCGCTTTATGGGGCGGCGAAGAGTTCACACAAATGGCTCGCTTTTCTCACGACAGCGTCAGTTTCATAGACTTCAGCCCCTGTGAGAAATACATCACAACATTGAGCCAACCATTAGTGGTGGCCAACGATCCGAACGCCATAATTATTTGGGACATTAGGACACAAACCAAGAAGAGAGCATTCAGTGCTGATCCCACTCAACCACTCATTTGGCCCATATTTAAGTGGTCTTTCGATGACAAATACTTCGCTCGAATCAATGCAGAATCGCTTAGCATTTACGAAACGCCTTCTTTCGGCTTATTGGACAAGAAGTCGGTGAAAATTGCAGGCATTAAGAACTTTACGTGGTCTCCGTCTCAGAACATACTCGCCTATTGGGTGGCAGAGGACCAGAACGTGCCCGCGAGGGTCACCTTACTTGAGATCCCATCGCGTAATGAATTGCGTGCGAAGAACCTCTTCAATGTGGCCGACTGTAAGATGCATTGGCAAAAGTGCGGCGATTATCTGTGCGTCAAAGTAGACAGATATACAAAGGCTAAGAAAGCCGATAACGAGCCCAACAAATACAGTGGAATGTACTATAACTTTGAAGTCTTCCACATGAGAGAGAAACAAATACCAGTCGATAGCTTAGAAATTAAAGGTTTGATTAATTATATAACATTATTGTAGCAAAAATGTTAGTCAACTTGTGTTTGAAATTACAGAACCATAGCATCGTAAATCAACCCTTGGCTGTCCTTTATTTAAACGCAATTAAGTACCGCTTCCGGGCGTCAAATCGCAGTGAAAGATACCGTATTTTGGGCCGCCTTGACAGTAAGTTAATTCATTCTATAAAACCATATTTACTGACAAATACCGGTAATTAAATATGTATTTATAATTGTAGAAAAATTTGAATCGAAACAATGCAATCATCTATTTTGGTCACCGGCGGGACAGTTCATAGTATTAGCTTCTCTAAGGACTAGTAGTTATGTGTTAGAATTCATAGACACTTCTGATTTCACGATTACGAGCACATCAGAGCACTTCCAGATAACTGATGTCGAGTGGGATCCGACCGGCCGTTTCGTTGTAACCGGAGTCAGCAATTGGGCCCATAAGGTATTGTTGGGATACAGAGTTTGTGCGATAATGTATGTGATATAATGGTTATTGTATGATAGGTTGACAACGCGTACTGGTTGTGGTCATTCCAGGGAAGACTGATCCGCAAACATAGTTTAGACCGCTTTTGTCAACTAGAAACCTCTGGGGCTGGCGGTTGGGAAGAGTGGCTTCTCTTCTATTTCCTTCAGGCGTTTTTGGAATTCTTTATATCGCGTGTCAAACTGTAGTTTCTGGCTTACCGTGAGAGCTTCCAGAGCTTCCATATGTTAGAAAAGCGCAGAACTTTAATGAATGAATTCCAAGAAATCCGTCAAAGAAATGAAGAATTGTTTAACTCAAACAAAAAGCGAAGACTAGAGTTGAGAGAAGCAGACAATGATCTTAAGAACAATGAGGACGAGACCGAAGAGACCGTCGAATTCCTTATCAAAGAAGAGGTTATAGTTCTCGACGACGACGACGATTGAAATTAAATCACTTTAATTGTGTATTTTTTCTCAAATACAACAATAAATCGTTTTATATTTAATACTAAATATGAATTAAGTATATATTTATCACTAAATAATTTCGATTATTTTATTTAATAATTTAATAAAACAACTGAAAGAGTAATGAATTGATTGTGACTTTTATACTATTGTATTGTATTTACAGTAAAACATTACAAATTATTACATTCATTGACCACTTGTAACAATTTCTCTCATATCTGTTTGCATATATCAATTAAGTTATAAAACTGAACCCATTTATACGAATGACGAGTGACTTAATGTAGTTTTAAATTTTATAATTAATTAATAGTTTATGTAAATAATGCTGAATTTGTAAGAGTTAAAAGTCCTTCACTAAAACACCTCAAACTTCACTCAAACCTCACACTCAATACTTCTAATGTATTGAAAAAGTTAGCTCTGGTTTGAATGTATGTGAACAATTCTCACCACAATCTGCACTGGGGGTTTACGGTTAGCACCGCTAGTACACCAGAAGTTTACATAATTAAACTTGTTTATTAATTGTATTTTTACACTCTTTAAACAGTAAGTAATTCACTAATCCGTATTACCCCGCTTATAGGTGCATGCACTTATAAGTGAGTTTTCACACAAGGGGTGCACCTATATCCGGATATAGGTGCGGTAGTTTTTGGCACATTTTTGACTTTAAATTGAAATTTACATATACCTTGAAATGAAAGTCGAATGACTTATTATTAATCTTTAAACTCTAAAATGTTACTTTAAATGTTTAAAATCTATATGTATTGTCTTATCTATTTATTAGCTTCATGAATAATGAGTACATTAGTGTAAAATATCTCATATAATGAACACGTCTTTAAGTGATGATTCATCACTAATGAATCAATTCAAATAATCAGTGAATAAATGGATATAAATGAAGAAATCAGTGATAAAAGTGTGACAAAACAAAGAAAGAAATTAAAATGAAGATTTACTTTAAATTATTAAATAATGTATCATCTACCCATTAATTTATTAAAAAATTCTGACAAATAAATTTTGGTGCACTTATATGTGATTTTTACACAAGGGGTGCACTTATATCCAGGTATAGGTGCGGTAGTTTTGGTGACATGCAAAATCTGTGAAATTCACTTATAAATTTTGGTGCACTTATATGTGATTTTTACACAAGGGGTGCACTTATATCCAGGTATAGGTGCGGTAGTTTTGGTGACATGCAAAATCTGTGAAATTCACTTATAAGTGCATGCACCTATAAGCGGGGTAATACGGTAATACATTGAAAAAGAGTGAATGAAAAGTAAGTCATTCGTGACGTCATTGCGATTGACGGCAATGTTTATCACATCAAGTCTTAGACAACCAAATACTCTGCGAAACACTGAATAACTGTTTTAAGCCATTATAAGACACTATTACGCGATTATAAGCGTATTTCTGGTACCCATGAAAGCGTTGCATTCACTCAATGGTATTAGCGATAAAACCCCTGAATATTAGGTAACGTTATATCAAGTGTTGGTTTGGTTTGGCATTTCTGGTTGTATAGCATTGAGAATGCATTGAATGAATGCATTATAGATGTTGTGAGCAGTGATTGAAGTGTTGTATCGTTTGGAGGACTCAGTGAACAAATATGGCGTCAAACCAGTCAACACATCCCGACGAAGAACAGTCTCTTCGCGAGTGCGAGGCTTACGTGCAAAGACACAACATTCAGCAGATCCTCAAAGAGTGTATCGTTCAGCTCTGTGTCGGCCGACCCGACAATCCCATCGCTTTCCTCAGACAGTACTTCCAGACACTCGAAAAAGTGAGTCATTTTTACCAATGGATCCGTTCAAGTGATAGTCACACTCTCTTCGCCACTCATTTATGCCAAACCAATCACTCAAGCCTTTCACTCAATCCATAGCCCTTTCATTGTCTCAATTGTCTTAAGCAGTGATTTAGTGATCCATTTATTGTCAGGCATTTAAATGTTGATCAAAATAAATGCATTTCTCTATTGACTGTCAATTGATTTGATGTTAAATTTAATTTAGTTGTAGTTTGAAAACAACTTTTAGTGTATTTGAGTTTTGCCATAAAATGCCATTAAATGATGCAAATAATGGTTGTTTTGCAATGATTTTTGGCTAAAAAACTAAATTATATTTAAAGCACTGAATATTCAGGCAAATGTCATATTAATCGCAAACAATGAGTGATTGGATTGAATTATTTGTAATTTATTTAAGAGTTTAAAATGATTTTGAAATTATAAATATCTATATATTCAAGATTTACGTTAGACTAAAGCTATTTGTTATTATTTTATGTTTTGTGTTATTATATTGACTCAAAAATCTTTAAATTTTTGAAATGAATTCAATTTGCATTGAATTTGAAATATAAATTAACTTTAAATTGATTACAACATTGCGATGAAAAGTGTATATAATATATGCTTTATATATTTAATATAACTATAATTATTGTTTATTCATTGTATTCACTGAATTTGAACGAAACTTATTTCTGTATAAATGTTGCGATTAATTAGATATAAACTTCAAATAGATTTTATGACTTTTGTTAGGCATAGACTTTGGATTATAATTAATATGTGTTTCATTGCTGTTTGAATTGATGTTTGAATTAATGTTTTGCAATGCATTTGTCTCATAGGAAGAAGCAGTGAAAGCGAAACAAAAGGCTCCGATGTCTCCCGACAACGAACGGGACGACGAATTATCTCCCGTTCCGATGAACACTCAACGCACCCGAAGGGGTGGAGTGTCCGCCGAAACCTATAGCGAAGACGATGTGAAAAATTACGTTAAAAAGGTATTAAATGATAACTATTTGTTGAATTGATTGATACGATTGCTTGACATTACATATAGGTTGTGCCCAAAGACGACAAAGCGAAGGCCTCTCTTGAGAAAGCGATGTCCAAAAATGTGTTGTTTAAACATTTGGACGATAATCAAAGAAGTGATATATTCGATGCAATGTTCGCTGTGGTGCATAAGGCGGGGGAAGTGATCATCAAACAGGGCGATGAGGGCGACAACTTCTATGTGATCGATGAGGGAGAGGTTGATGTGAGTACACCATGAGATCACGTCATGTCATACAATTGCTACGATGACCAACACTTGTGTCCTCTCATACAGATATTTGTCAACAATACTTACGTATCAACAATAGGCGAGGGTTTAAGCTTTGGTGAACTGGCGCTCATATACGGCACTCCTCGGGCCGCTACTGTCAAAGCAAAAAATAGTGTCAAACTATGGGCTATTGATAGAGACACCTATCGAAGGATTCTTATGGGAAGTATTATTAGGAAAAGAAAATTATACGAAGAATTTTTATCCAAAGTTTCAATTCTCGGTAATTTTGATGTTATTTTATATGAAATGAAAGAAAAGGTTTACTAATGTATATCGTATTTGCAGAGAGTCTCGATATTTATGAGAGATTAACAGTAGCCGACGCACTGACACCCGTGCAGTTCGCAGACGGCGATATAATCGTGAAACAGGACGAACCGGGAGACGACTTCTACGTGATAGAAGAGGGAACTGCTATAGTATTGCAACGGAGATCGGCGGACGAGCCGCAGGTGGAAGTGGGCCGACTCGGCAAATCTGATTACTTCGGCGAAATAGCGCTGCTGTTAGACCGGCCGCGAGCGGCCACAGTAGTGGCGAAGGGTGCGCTGAAGTGTGTGAAATTGGACCGTGGTCGATTCGAGCGACTGTTAGGCCCGTGCGCTGACATCTTGAAGCGCAATCTGGAGCACTACAACTCCTTAATTTCACTCTCCGTTTAATGTGTTTAGTGTCGAAATGTTCGCACAAAATAATTACATAAACTTTTAGGTCTTTGTTATAAAACAATTGACAACTTTTAACCGCCTTTTCTTTTTAATCGGATTCAGAATTAAGATAACATTTGAATTCTAAACCATTTGTTTATAAAAGATAAGAAATTAATGGTTTTTACATAAACTTCATTTCGTCAGAATTGCAAACATTAAGAAACGGCAGAAAAATAAATTAGATTTGGATTTCTAGTCATAGAAGATGTCTAACAGTAGATTAGTTTTAATTGAAAAAACATACAATTATTATTAGGTTTTCTTATTGCTCATCAATTGGTTTCTCTTTTAATTCTTTAATTCAATTTTGCAAAAGTCTTTCCAAACAATTTCAAGACTAATGTCTTATACAGTATATAACAGACATAATAATAATTATTATTATTTAATAATAATATTAATAACGACAATAATTATTAAGAAATTATTTTAAATCTAATTTATTCAAAAAATGTCTTATTTTTATTTTCAACGTTTTTGCTTATGATTTGTTTGTTTTTTGTTCACATATTAATTTGCTTTGAAATCATTATATTTGAATGTTTTAAAAACTTAACGAAAACTGAGTTTTGTTTGACAAATATCTAAAATAAGTTTTCACTACAATGTATAGAATTGGCAATTGTTGGCAGTTTTGGTAAAATAACATTGTTTTGCACTTCATTTTATCAATAGTTTATAGCCATTACAATAACATACAGATTATTATATAATATATCAATTATATAAACGTTTTTTAAACTAACTATACATTAATAGACATTTTTGGCGATAAGACTCTAAAATGACTATAACTGTAGACTAAATAATAACTTTTTCTAAAAATAAGATCAACAATAAAATAATATAGAAAACTATGTGTTGTGAGAAAAAATAAATTTATTATTTGTTTTGTGTTTTACTTTTTTCATCACTAGTTTCTCACTTTTCATGAAAATACCTGTACTTCGAAACAAGTGGTGAATTGAAGTGAAAAAATAAAACTAAATTAGTTTCAAATATTCTGGTTGTGTTTTAAGCGCTGAATCGACAATGTTTTCTAACTTTCAACAAAACTATCGCTTTTGGCAAATAACACAATAATAATCATCGCTTGATTCACATACAGTATTATAGATTAAAAACATTTCATTTTAATGGCAATAAATTGTGAATAATTATATCAAAAGTATTTAAAATATTGTTTGTGTGATAAAAAAGATTTCGTTGTGTATCCGAGTGTATCATATCATCGCAAATCCTGTTCTCGTTTTTGTGGTGTTTCCATAAGAAACACAATTTCCGCGAAATCCGGTGTCAAGTATTTTGACGTTTATTTTTCACTACACTTTCAAATCAATAGAATCCTATCCTTTATATGTCATCGCATTTCATACAGTATTTTATGTTTCAATCATTCAATTCATATATTATATAACATTACACTTACTCTGTATTAAAGGCTCAATACCTATATATGGAATAAGTGGAGGGAATCTGTATGATATGTGAGCCCTCCGTGCGAGAGAGAGAGAGCGAGAGAGAGAGAGAGAGCGAGAGAGAGAGAGAGAGAGAAAAAGAAGTGATATATTCGATGCAATGTTCGCTGTGGTGCATAAGGCGGGGGAAGTGATCATCAAACAGGGCGATGAGGGCGACAACTTCTATGTGATCGATGAGGGAGAGGTTGATGTGAGTACACCTTGAGAGAGTCCTTCACTTTAATTACATTTTTATCAAATTCTTCATTTCGATAATCGTTTGATTAATACAATTGAAACCCCCTTTTCCTATAGGAATAGGTTATATAAAATTCTACAAAAGCTTAAGCACTATTGAAAATGTTGTCAATTTGAACAGATATATCATATGTGCCATAAATTCTTGTCATTAGATTAGCAGCAATTGATGAAATCATTCTTTCATTTCAATGCTATATTTGCACCAAAAACTAGTGAATAGTTTTGAAAATAAGTTTTTAAACAAAATATTTGTTGAGAAAGTGGTGTTTCCGGCAGTGTTTGGCAGCACTACTGACACCAGTTATAGCATAGCATAGGAAAAGCATAGGAAGGCATAGGAAGGGTGCGACAAATGGCACTCAACCAGCGCTCACATAAGCGCACACTTATAGGCGCCGCCCATTCACTGCCATTCAGCCAATGGTTAGCGAATATAATGACTGCCATTTCGTTTGGCTTTTTGTTGTTTCGTCACGTTTTATGTAATCATTGGGGAGTTATTCACAAATAGTTGTGACCACTAATCGGACCCTCACTTCACGCCAAACACTGCTATACGTACTGTACATATACTGTACACACGGAGAGTGTGTTATGGTTTGGACGTAATTGATGTCCCGATGAATGAATACAACGATTGTGTGGTTTTGAAGAGAAAAGGCGTGTCTTTTAATGAGACGTTTGAATGAATGGAGTGTTTGAGTGAAGAGTTGTTTGACGGCTGAGGAGAGAGTGAATCCAAAAAACTATTATTATTTCATATATTATTGAATACAATCTTTCATTTCAATGCTATATTTGCACCAAAAACTAGTGAATAGTTTTGAAAATAAGTTTTTAAACAAAATATTTGTTGAGAAAGTGGTGTTTCCGGCAGTGTTTGGCAGCACTACTGACACCAGTTTTAGCATAGCATAGGAAAAGCATAGGAAGGGTGCGACAAATGGCACTCAACCAGCGCTCACATAAGCGCACACTTATAGGCGCCGCCCATTCGCTGCCATTCAGCCAATGGGTAGCGAATATAATGACTGCCATTTCGTTTGGCTTTTTGTTGTTTCGTCACGTTTTATGTAATCATTGGGGAGTTATTCACAAATAGTTGTGACACAAATCGGACCCTCACTTCACGCCATACACTGCTGTACTGTACATATGCTCTACACATGGAGTGTGTGTATGGTTTGGACGTAATTGATGTCCAGATGAATGAATACAACGATTGTGTGGTTTCGAAGAGAAAAGGCGTGTCTTTTAATGAGACGTTTGAATGAATGGAGTGTTTGAGTGAAGAGTTGTTTGACGGCTGAGGAGAGAGTGAATCCAAAAAACTATTATTATTTCATATATTATTGAATACAACGACTAAACCATTGAAACCATTGATCCATTCATTTCTCACATATTTATTCATCGCTTTTATACAAGCATTTCATCGATAGTTTGATTTGGTGTCCAAACAATACATAACAACTCCACTCAATAGCCAGACATCAGTGCCGAAGATGTCGTCAGACGTGAACCGATCGGATCCGGAGTTCAAATTCCTGGCCGTCGACCGGACACTAGTGTCGGACCCGACGAAAGCGGCCGAATGGGCGGCCAAACGACTGGTTTGGATACCACACGAATCGGTGGGGTTTGTGGCCGCGAGTGTCAAAGTGGAGCGAACCGAAGACCTGGAGGTGGAAGTGGTTGACACCAACAAGAAGTGCATCGTTGCCAAGGATGACGTGCAGAAGATGAATCCACCTAGGTTCAACAAAGTGGAAGACATGGCCGAACTCACGTGCCTTAACGAGGCCTCAGTCCTACATAACCTCAAAGACCGGTACTTCTCGTCTCTGATCTACACTTATTCGGGACTCTTCTGTGTTGTCGTCAATCCCTACAAAAAGCTTCCCATTTATACCGATAAAGTGATTGAGTTATACAAAGGCAAGAAACGACACGAAGTGCCGCCACATATCTTCGCGGTGACGGACGCCGCCTATAGGTCTATGCTTCAGGACAGGGAAGACCAGTCCATTCTCTGTACCGGTGAGTCCGGCGCCGGTAAGACCGAGAACACGAAAAAAGTGATCCAATACTTGGCATATGTGGCCTCGTCTAAGCCCCGGGCGTCGACGTCCACTTCATTGCACACATACCACACACCGCCGCCGCCAAACATTATCGGAGAGTTAGAGCAACAGTTATTAAAAGCCAATCCTATTCTCGAAGCGTTCGGTAACGCGAAGACTGTCAAAAACGACAACTCATCCCGATTTGGGAAATTCATACGAATTAATTTCGACGCCTCGGGATTCATTGCCGGCGCTAATATCGAAACCTGTATGCAATTTAACACTATAATCTCTCAATTGACTCAGTATTCAATTATTGCTTTCTCTTTGTTTAGACCTCTTGGAAAAGTCGCGAACCATTCGACAGGCCGTCGACGAGAGATGTTTCCATATATTCTATCAGTTATTAAATGGCACTCAAAGCGAACAAATCCGGGAATTCTTGTTAGAAGACGTGAAAAACTATACATTTTTAACGCACGGCAACGTTCCGGTGCCCGGAGTCGATGAGACACTCGAGTTCAACAATACTGTTCAAGCGATGCAAATCATGGGTCTGTCGCCCGAAGACTTGAGTGCTATCTTCCGAGTGGTGTCGTCTGTCATACTATTCGGTAATATGAAGTTCAAACAGGAGAGGAACTCAGATCAGGCGACTCTTCCCGATAATACCGTCGCTCAAAAAGTCAGTCATCTTTTGGGTCTAAACGTGACCGAAACGATCAAAGCATTCCTAAGGCCTCGACTCAAAGTGGGTCGCGATTACGTGACCAAAGCTCAGACCAAAGAACAGGTCGAGTCGGCAGTGGAAGCCATCGCTAAGGCGTGTTACGAAAGAATGTTCAAATGGTTAGTCCATCGCATAAACCGGTCGTTGGACAGAACCAAACGACAGGGCGCCTCATTCATCGGCATTCTGGACATCGCCGGCTTCGAGATCTTTCAACTCAATTCGTTTGAACAGTTGTGCATTAATTACACGAATGAAAAACTGCAGCAACTCTTCAATCACACGATGTTTATCTTAGAGCAGGAAGAATACCAACGCGAAGGCATTGAATGGAAATTTATTGATTTTGGGCTCGATTTACAGCCAACCATTGATTTGATTGAAAAGGTATTTGATTTTTATCTTAACACTAATTTTAGTGATTAATTGTTTTTGTTGTGACAGCCAATGGGTATTTTGGCACTTCTCGACGAAGAGTGTTGGTTCCCGAAGGCCACTGACAAGACTTTTGTTGATAAGCTGATGAATGCCCACAACCAACACCCGAAGTTCATTAAATCCGACTTCCGGGGAACGGCTGACTACAGTATTCTTCATTACGCCGGAAAGGTATGCGCTGTTTGTGGTCTGATTTGCATTTTGCTCACAACAAACATCTTCATTAAAGGTGGACTATTTGGCCGCTCAATGGCTTATGAAAAATATGGATCCATTAAATGAGAACGTGGTCTCACTTTTGCAAAACTCTTTGGACTCATTTGTTGTTCAGATATGGAAAGACGGTTTGTTTAACTGTTTGTTTTCAATTTTAAGTTATTAATATATTGTTTAACAACAGCTGAGATCGTTGGTATGGGAGTGGCCACTATGGGTGACACTCAGTTCGGCGCCCGAACTCGAAAGGGAATGTTCCGAACTGTGAGTCAACTATATAAGGATCAGTTGTCCAAATTGATGGTTACTCTAAGGAATACGAATCCAAACTTTGTTCGCTGTATTATTCCTAATCACGAGAAAAAAGCGGGCAAAATAGACGCACCGCTTGTTTTGGATCAGTTGAGGTGTAATGGAGTTCTCGAAGGAATTCGTATTTGTCGTCAGGGATTTCCAAACAGAATCCCATTCCAAGAGTTCAGACAGCGGTACGAGTTATTGACGCCGAACGCCATTCCCAAAGGCTTTATGGATGGAAAGCTCGCGTGTGAGAAGATGATTGTGGCGCTCGATTTGGACCCCAATCTCTATCGTGTCGGACAAAGCAAAATATTCTTTAGGGCCGGCGTTTTGGCACAACTCGAGGAGGAGAGAGATATGAAGATATCAGACCTGATTGTCAACTTCCAGGCGTGGTGTCGCGGACTACTCGCCCGCCGTAACTATCAGAAACGACTTCAACAGTTGAACGCCATTCGTATTCTTCAGCGCAATTGTGCGGCGTATCTGAAGCTGCGGAACTGGAGCTGGTGGCGGCTCTACACTAAAGTCAAACCACTCCTCGAAGTGACCAAACACGAGGACAAACTGCTCGAGAAAGAGGATGAGTTGAAACAAGTGAAGGAACAAATGGTTAGAGCGGAACAGGACGTGATTGAGTTGGAGAAGAAGTTCCAGCAAATAGTTGACGAGAAGGCGATGATTGCGGAACAGCTTCAGGCGGAGACAGAACTGTGCGCCGAAGCAGAAGAAGCGCGACTCAGACTCGCCGCTCGCAAACAGGAATTGGAAGAAATTCTTCACGACTTGGAGGCCAGGATTGAAGAGGAAGAGGAGCGCAACCAATCATTGGCCGCCGAAAAGAAAAAACTTCAGTTAACTATTCAGGACTTAGAGGAACAGCTCGAAGAGGAAGAGACTGCCCGCCAAAAGTTACAGCTCGAGAGAGTCTCACTCGACACTAAAGCCAAAAAACTCGAGGAAGACTTCGCTGTTGTCGAAGACTCGAACAATAAGTTACTTAAAGAGAAGAAAGCCTTAGAGGATAGACTCACTGAAGTGTCTCATTCGGCGTCCGAAGAGGAAGAAAAGGCTAAACATTTGAGTAAATTAAAGGCCAAACACGAGGCGACGATCGCTGATTTGGAGGATAGACTCAAAAAGGAGCAACAGGTATGTCATGTGTCATTGTGTTTTGTTATTGCTTTTTATTGTTCATTATTTGGAGCATTGATTCACATATTTTCAAAATAAGGAAAAGTGACGCAAATATTAGTTTTATTGAGATCTATAGATAAGGCATACTTCGGGTGGGCGTTAAGCAGAACTCGTTTACAATTAACTCTAAATATGTCTTATAGAAAATTTTTGGATCATTTAATTAGTTTAGTTTATTTAAATGCTTGCGATATTTGTTTTGTTACTAATATTTATATTGTTTTATTTCGGATATGCATTGATTGAAGTATTTATAAAACTATTTTTCTCATATCTTTGTCTAAAAATCAAGTTATAGCTGAATACCTGTTTTTGCCTCACTTTTGATATAAATATTTTTTGTTGTGATTCACAGATAAGACAAGAGCTCGAGCGCGTGAAGCGAAAGCTCGAGACTGAGCTGAATGACATCAAAGAGCAGTTGAATGAGAAGCGACTGCAAGTGGAAGACCTGCAGACACACCTCACCAAACGAGAGGAATAACATGGGTAATGCTAAGTCTATGGCATAGGGAGAACATGGGTAATGCTAAGTCTATGGCAATGATAAGTCTATGGGTAATGCTGAGTCTATGGCAATGATATGTCTATAGGTAATGCTAAGTCTATGGCAATGATAAGTCTATGGGTAGTGCTGAGTCTATGGCAATGATATGTCTATAGGTAATGCTAAGTCTATGGCAATGCTGAGTCTATGAACAATGCTGAGTCTATGGACAATGCTGAGTCTATCCAATGATATTTCTATGAGTATCATCACAAGTCTAGGTATATCAATGGGACAATGGGATTACAAATGAATCTGCCATAATAAATAGAACTAATTGTTGTCAAAAACATTTAAAATTCTCAAAATAATAATAGTGGGAGTATTCTAACAATAGTATTGAAACATTTAAAATCTTTGATGCATTTCCCGAATTGTGGTTAACGCATAGCATCGCGTGTGATCCTTGTTTGTTGTTGTGATTCGCAGATAAGACAAGAGCTCGAGCGCGTGAAGCGAAAGCTCGAGACTGAGCTGAATGACATCAAAGAGCAGTTGAATGAGAAGCGACTGCAAGTGGAAGACCTGCAGACACACCTCACCAAACGAGAGGAAGAGTTAAGTCAGGCTTTGCTCCGATGCGACGACGAAAGCGCTTCGAAGGCTCAGTCGAGCAAACTTTTGCGGGAATTGGAGTCCCAACTGATGGAAATGCAAGAGGACTTAGAGAGTGAGAAGCAATCGAGAGCTAAGGCTGAGAAACAGAAACGAGATCTAAATGAAGAGTTGGAAGCGTTGAAGAATGAATTGTTGGACTCTCTGGATGTGACGGCAGCTCAACAGGACTTGACAGTCAAACGGGAACAAGAGATGGAACGCCTGAAACGGAGTCTGGAGGAGGAGTCTAGTCAGCACGAGTCCCAGTTCTTAGATATTCGTCAAAAACACGCCAAAGCTATCGACGAATTGAACGAACAGTTGGATAACTTCAAGAAGAATAAGGGGGCGCTCGAGAAGACTAAAGGCAATCTGGAGGCCGAGAACGCAGATCTGGCCAATGAGTTGAAGACATTGAATACCGCTAAACAAGAGAGCGACAGAAGGCGTAAACAAATGGAGACTCAGTTACAGGAATTGGCGGCAAAACAAACGGACACCGAAAGAGTTAAGTCTGATTTAAGCGATCGTACGGTTAAACTGCAGACAGAGTTGGAAACAGTGAGTCTTCAGTTGGAAGAACTGGAACGACGCGCTAGTCATGCCATTAAGAACAGCTCTACACTCGAAGCACAACTCACCGAAGCTCAGGATTTGCTCCACGAAGAGACCAAACAGAAGCTGACGCTCTCTTCGCGTCTCAGACAAGTGGAGGCCGAAAGGGATGCCATTCAGGAACAGATGGAAGAGGAAGAGGAGACGAAGAAGAATTTAGACAAACAGATCGTACAATTGACTCAACAAATGGTAGACATGAAGAAGAAGACTGACGACGAAACAGAGCTCTTGTCTATGAGTGAAGAGTCCCGTAAAAAGTCGGCCAAAGAGTTGGAACTATTGCAAAGACAATTGGAAGAGTCGTCAGTAAACGCAGACAAGTTTGAAAAGTCAAAGAAGAAACTTCAGTCAGAAGTGGAGGACTTGAATATTGAAATCGAGAGCCAAAGATCCAAAGTCTCTGAATTGGAGAAAAAACAACGAAAATTTGACGCCATGTTAGCCGAAGAGAAGGCATTGTCTGAAAGGATTGCCGGCGAACGCGATAACGCAGAAAGAGAGGCCCGAGAGAAGGAGACGAGAATCCTGTCGCTGACCCGCGCTCTCGAAGAAAAGGAGGAACAGTTCGAAGAGTTAGAGAGAGCCAGACGTCAATTGCAGACAGAGTTGGATGAGTTGGTCAACAACCAGGACTCGGCGCACAAGAACTTCCATGACTTGGAGAAATCGAAACGAAGTCTCGAGAACTCAGTGGCAGAACAAAAGGCACAAATCGAAGAACTGGAAGACGAGTTGCAACTGAGCGAAGACGCGAAACTGCGGCTCGAGGTGAATATGCAGGCGCTTAAGTCACAGTTCGATCGCGATATGTTGGCGCGCGAGGAACAGGCGGAGGACAAGCGACGACTTCTCCTCAAACAGGTCAGGGATTTGGAGGCAGAGTTGGAGGACGAGAGGAAGCAAAAGGCGGCCGCAATCGGCGCCCGCAAGAAACACGAGAGCGAATACCATGATTTGGAACAGCAGATGGAAATGGGAAACAAACTGAAGGAAGACGCGCTCAGACAGTATAAGCGACTTCAGGCGCAGATGAAAGACTACCAGAGAGAGGCCGAGGAGGCGAAGGGCATGAGAGACGAACTGATAGCGCAGGCGAAAGACGCCGAAAAACGTGCCAAATCTTTAGAGGCAGAAGTGGCTCATCTTCAGGAAGACTTAACTACCAGTGAAAGAGCCCGTCGGACGGCTGAGAACGAACGCGAAGAGCTCTACGAAGAGAACAACTCTTTAGGTCCGCTCAGAGCTCTAATTCAAGACGAAAAGCGCCGAATGGAGGCTCAGTTGAGTCAACTCCAGGAAGAACTGGAAGAAGAACAGAGCAATTCAGAGATACTGATCGATAAAGTCCGCAAACTTCAGACCCAAATCGAAACGCTTACCACTGAAAGTGCGGCCGAAAAGTCGAATTCGCAGAAATTGGAGAATTCAAGACTTGTTATCGAACGCCAAAACAAAGAACTTAAATCCAAATTACAAGAGTTAGAGACTTCTCAGAGGACTAAAACCAAAGCCACGATCGCAGCACTTGAGGCCAAAATCCTACAGTTGGAGGAATCGCTTGAACTCGAGACTAAAGAACGACAATTGGCGGTCAAAGGCGTCCGTAAAATGGATAAGAAGGTGAAAGACGCTCAGATGCAGGTCGAGGACGAGCGCAGACACGCCGACCAGTATAAGGAACAGGTGGAGAAAGTGAACAATAGAATCAAAGCACTCAAGAGACAGTTGGATGAGGCGGAGGAGGAGTGTTCGCGAGAGAAAGGCATTCGCAGGAAAGTGCAGAGAGAACTCGAGGACACTCTGGAGGCCAACGAAGCGCTGACCAGAGAAAATGGGAACCTTAAGAATAAAATAAGGTATTTGTTAGCCTATTATTATATTATGCTTTGAATATTAATATCGGGTTTTGTTGAATAGACGTTCGGGTGGATCGGGCGGCGCCTCCCGAAGCTATCTGAACAACAAAAGAGGTTCAATGAGTGGAACGGGTGACGACGGCTCTGTGGGTTCACCGCTTGACGACGACAGTCCAGCCAACGACGACAGTCCCGCTTAACTTAAATAGCATTTGAATATATTTTTATAATTATTATTTGCAATTAATTAGCGTTTTATTCAATCAAATAATGAATGGGATATTCATTTGGAAAGGTTTTGGAATGCATTCATAAATACTATTTGTTTTAGTACTGCAATGATTTGATAACAAACAACAACTCTTTGCCTCAATATTGCCTTTAAATTGATTTCAAAATAATATAAACATTCCCTACCAAAGGATAGCAGAGAGCAACCTCTCGGCATCCATTCCGTTGCCTTTTTATGATAAGCACTCAAACTTTTTATCAAATTTTGATACATTTGTCAGCATTTCTTGAAACAAATTTATTATCAAATTTTTAATTTTTCTATAAATGTATTTTAAAACCGAATGTGAGTTATAGCTAAAGTTTAAGCATTTATTTATGTACTAAATTATTATTATTTTGTTAATTAATAACGAGTTGAAAACACAGAGCAAAACATTAGGCATATATGAGATATGATTTCCATTTTATTATTCGATAAGATTTGTAAAAATATTTTTGCTTTTTATATAAAATTAATTTAAAGGTATTGTTTATAATAAGGTTTATCTGTTTATCGCATCGCATATATAACTTATTAAGAAATCATATCTTTTTTAAACAACAAATACAATATAAATATATTTATATAAAATTTGAGATTTTTTTGATTGAAATATAACTTATTTTTCTGAACACTCGAATGAGGTAATCGTCGTCTCGTACTTCGAATCAGTATTTTTGAAATAATTTGTAAAATGAATTAAATCAACAATTATTGATATATTGTTGACTGATTTTGCCTTAAATTAGTTTAATATTTAAATCTTAATTTTATTAAACTATATTAAAAATTAAGTTTTAATACATATTTTTGTTCAATTATTTATTTTCCATCTTATGCTTCAAATTTTGTTATAAATCAGAGAGAGAGAGAGAGAGAGAGAGATGACATACGTGAAAAATGTCATCAAGTATTACAGTACAACAATGATAATAAATTAATGTTAACCCGTTTATAAGTTTCATAAATAAATCATCAAAATGTGAAGTGAATATAAGTTTAGTGTTTAATTCTTAAAGAATTAGTCAAATTTCAAGGAAGGATTGATAAGCTATAATAAGTTCACTATAATTTATTTATTATTAGTAGAACAATAATACTGCAAATTGTTGTTTCAGCTAAATTTACATTGTTTATTAAAAATAGTACTTATGACACTATTAAATCATTTATAGTATAAATTTTATACTACAGTATTAACAAAGTTATACAAAATCATATGAAATACTGTAGTTAAAACCAAGATTACATTCTATGTGATTATATCACTGAATAGAGTGAGATATCAATAGTTAAGGCATTTTTTGTGATAGAGTTTGGCGCAAATGGGAAGATGTCTAGTGATGGCATCGTCGTTGAATCGGCGCTTACAGTAATGGCACTGTTGTTGAGTTGACGCTGTTATCTGGCGAGTGGTCAGACCGGTATTTGTCTGTCCCTTAGCCTCTCGTATGGCTGCCATACAATATTCATGCTTTTGTCTCCAATTCCATAACTTTGGCTGTTCTTCTCGTTTATTCTATAAAAATATAATTTGCATATAAAATGTTTAACATTATAACCAAAGTATTAATTAGTGCTAAACATACCGTTAAACCATTTTCATAAAACTTCAAATATTCTGTTGGCTTTCCTTTAAATCTTTGTTTTGTTGAATCAAACCTATCGCGGGATTCATTGGCCACTGCTTTACAAACCGATTCGTGTTTCTCTAAGCGTTCGGTTAATGCGAAATATCGGCCACAGAAACGACATGGAGTTCCTTCCGCTCCCAATTTAGAGGCACTTCTGGGACTGTCTTTCGGAGAACTGATCGGACGTCTGGTTAATCGCGGAAATCCTTCACTTTTTAGTTTCATATCTTTGTTGTCATTTTTGTCAATAATTTTGTTTAATTTTAATGAAATTTTTTGATTATTATTATTACAATCGGAAAGTCGTTTCGACTCTTTATTGACGGGATTTTTAACAAAATGTTCTTTTGAAACAGTAGTTTGTCTTGGAATTGATCCGAAATCACTTTTGTCATCACTTACTCTAGAAGTGCTAGAAAATGGCTTTTTGTCATCTTTTGCGGAATTGTATCCAATATTTGATATTTTTGAGAGATTTGACAATTTGGAAAAAACTCTTGGAGTATAACTATTGTCACTGTTGTTATCAAAACTTTGATTTTCCACTTTTATATAATGTATTTTCGATTCTTCCGGGGCTAAAGTAAGTCTCTCTCTGAATTGATTTCGCATTTCATCCAATTTTGAAGACATTTTTACCTAATTTTACAATTGTTTAACAAATATTGTGTAGAGTTTGGTCACTAAGAAAATTAAAGTGATTTTTGTTTGCAGACTATTCTTATAAACAATTTTCAGTGACATTCAGTCGACTCTAAACTCCTAATATGGGAATTGAAGGTCTTATTAACAATCAGAGCGTAAGTGTGGGTCGAATCGACGGCTTTTTGCTATTAGTTTTGAAACAATTTTACACTTTATTCAACACATTATTCTGTGCTTTAATTAATATTTCAATAAAAATGTTTTAAAATTATTTAATAATTTATTTGTTTAGTATTCATAACTTATTAAAATTTTAAAATTATGAAAAAATTATAGTTATTATGAGATTCAATCAATTAATTCCGAATTGTATTGACACTAACCAAAAATATTTATAGAAATAATGCAGTATATTATAGACATGTATTGATATATCAATGATTTAATACTATATTCAGGGCTAACCTTATATCAAATTAAGGAGTGGAAAGAGATTGATATTTTTGGTTAAGAGAAAATGCTTTCTGTGTTATAAAAATATCGTTAGTATTGGCAATGGATTCCGTGTCCCTCACAATAAATCGCTTATTAATTCAATACAATGAATGGCCAACCGATTGGATACAGACACACAACTAGTTTTTATAAAAATTAAATATAATTTACGTTATTGTTTACGATTGTAATTCAAATAAAAAGTCAAAAATAAATCGCTTATTAATTCAATACAATGAATGGCCAACCGATTGGATACAGACACACAACTAGTTTTTATAAAAATTAAATATAATTTACTTATTGTTTACGATTGTAATTCAAATAAAAAGTCATGACAATAGTGTTTATTAAAAATCTTTTGTTTTATTTATAAGTATTTATATTTAAACAAAAACAAATGTGAAATAAAATCATTTAAAATGATTTGTACTTTAATTGAATGCTTTATACAAAATAACAAAATTAAGCACAAAATGTAACTTATATTATAAGAAAGCAGTGGTTAATAGGGTTGAGTCAAAACAGACTCGTCTTCGCTGTCATCGATGATCGCGTCGTCAAACCATGAGGAACAGGATGTGGACGTCTCGTTGGCCAGTATTGCTGACGAGGCATTTGAAGGCGGCATCGCATCCACTGATAGACTGTTACTGTTAACACTATGCCATCGATTATTACTCGAACCGCTGCCCAAGTGATGACTTTTGGACACATGTCCGCCGTGTGCGTCCTTTTTCAGTCTCTTCTCTTTCGCTCTTCTGTTTTGAAACCATACCTTCAAATAGAACTACTTTTTAGTTCATCATCATCATTAGAGAGAGAGAGAGAGACTATTGATGATTAAATACGAGGTTGAATACCTGGACGACTCTCATATCTAATCCCGTGTCATGACTGAGTTGTTCCCTTACATGTCGGGCAGGTTTTGGAGAGTTATTGTAAGCAATTTTCAGTGTTTCCAATTGTTTGGCTGTAATCGTAGTCCGGGGTCTTTTAGACGACGACTCTAATGTATTTTTGTTATATTTTAAACATTAGTCATAATTTCTAAATAAATAAATTATATTTAAATCATTGTCTAACGAAATAAAGGAAATTATATAAAATGAACAAAATTCTACAATGTCTACAAAATAATACTCAAAAACACAGTTATTTAATTCAAAAACATAATATTAATAATATTGTAAATCAAATTAAATAAATTTGTATAAAAAGTTGCATTTAATTTAAGAATATCTATAATTAATTTTTCCAAAATATACGAAATAAGAATGATATTAATGTTTTTCTAACTAAATTCCAACTATGTTATGATAATTTTATTCTATAATTGATCGAGATGGAAAGAGACACTTTATGCTACAGTGTGTAATACAAAAGTAGCCCTTTCCATGCAGACCATCAATTGTTTATATCTTAATCTTAATTATAATTTGTATCAATTGAGAACATTATAAATAAATAAATACTTTATGAATAAATAATAAATAAATATGTTATAAGAATGTATAATATATTATATATTATAAGAATGATGTGACTTGTGTGATAATATTACCTCGTTGCTTTGCTGATTCATAGTCTGTCTTACAAACCAATTTGTTATCTTCCATTAAAACAAAATTCTACAATGTCTACAAAATAATACTCAAAAACACAGTTATTTAATTCAAAAACATAATATTAATAATATTGTAAATCAAATTAAATAAATTTGTATAAAAAGTTGCATTTAATTTAAGAATGTCTATAATTAATTTTTCCAAAATATACGAAATAAGAATGATATTAATGTTTTTCTAACTAACTTCCAATTATGTTATGATAATTTTATCCTATAATTGATCGAGATGGAAAGAGACACTTTATGCTACAGTGTGTAATACAAAAGTAGCCCTTTCCATGCAGACCATCAATTGTTTATATCTTAATCTTAATTATAATTTGTATCAATTCAGAACATTATAAATAAATAAATACTTTATTTATTTATAAGAACATAATATGTTATAAGAATGTATAATATATTATATATTATAAGAATGATGTGACTTGTGTGATAATATTACCTCGTTGCTTTGCTGATTCATAGTCTGTCTTACAAACCAATTTGTTATCTTCCATTAAATAAAATTCATCGCCTAAATCATAATCAATATATAAATTATTATATTATACTTAAGGTTAACAGTAAACTAAAATCTACAGTGTACAGTATATGACAGTAATATTATTCTGTTAATACATTTTTAAAATTTTATATTATTCTATAAATGTAAAATATTATTGATAGTATAAGTTATACTGTATAACTAAATCAATTTATTTTCTCCATTATAATAAAAGCATAGTTATATGCAATTCTAAATTATTAGTAAAGATATAAATTGTATTTAAATATTAAGAATAGCGCTGTGCTTATGATAAATTTTTAATGGAAAAAACAGAATTTCTCAATTGAATATTTAGCCAAACAATGATTAAAAAATTTGTAAAAATATGTTTTTGTAATTAACAAATAATAATATATTATTAATAGTAAATAGTGTGAAAAATTCTAAACACAAACCGGTATTTAAAGCTCTTTTACAAAGTATACAATTAAAACAATGCATGTGATAGACGTTATCCTGAGCTCGTCTTACAATAGCTGTCGGCGCTATTCCTATATCGATAAAAATGTGACTTTAATGACAATGTGTTTGAAATATGGTTATGAATAAATTACCAAGTTCACAATTTGCACATTTTGTTTTGGCGAATCGTTTATAGAAGTCATCTTTGCAATAGGGCTGTCCGTTCCTCATATAACACTTTACAGTTAGGCTTGAATGACAGTCACAACACACTAAACAGCCTATAAATGAGACCAATGTTTTGACAATTAGTTTAATTGATTTCTCTTCTGGTTTAGACAATAGATACCTGAGTGCCAACACGTATGCCTTTCGTTGTCGTGGCCTAACTTTAATATAAATCTATCAAATATAACGCCATCGCATCCATTACAACGCGGAAGGGTATCTGAAAGTACATTATTTTCGTAAGCATTCAATTCTTTGCCAAAAATATAAAGAATAAACATTAAGTTTAATATTTAAAATTAGACAACGATTTCTCGGTTTTAAAACAATAAAATTTAATAATTTTAGACAAAAAGTTAACGATTTTACTATAAAAAGTATCATTTTATGATACTTTAGTGACTAATGTTTTTGAATCATTAATGTCATACATGTAAAGCTTTTATGCATTTTTCTTCATTTGTATTGTTTGATGTTTGAAATAATACTAAATATTAATATTGAATAGAAATGTTGGTTAACTATTAGGAAAAAGCAAATCAAGTCTAAAGCCTGAATGAAATGAAGAGTCGTGTTATGGGCTATTCATCGGAACACACAATGGTTTGAGAGTATATGAAAACTTCCTCTCAGGATATATCACATCAAATCATTTGCTCGTCTCTCTCTCTCTCTCTCTCTCTCTCTCTCTCTCCTCCCCTGTATATGGCCTACTCTTTTAGGCATCGGTCCATAGCGGGGCTCATCGCATGGCTGGTACGGCTCAGGTGTGTTTTACAGGCTTTTATGTGAACCATATATTACAATAATGCACTCATGCACTCAAGTCAGTCAATACATACACGTGCCGTCGGCTCGACGCTAATGCATATACAGAGAGCACACGCGACACGACTTCCAATTAGTTATTACTACCGATTCGTCATATTTTTTGCTCGAATTTTATGCTTATTTTACAATCAATTCATGAATTTTGAGTCAAAGCTGGCAATAAAATGCTGTTTCAAACACTAATTCTTTATATTTTTGATCTTAACTTTAATCACAATTAAGAAATGTATTCCTATTGTCAATAGGCTATTGATTACAAGAATACATTTGTAAACATGTTTTGTATCAAAATTATAAAATCAATTTATTCATTATTGTTATCAAGAAAACGATTTAATTTGTTAAAGATTTGCAGAGGATTTTCTTAAGATTAGATTTTGTTAGTTTGTGTTTTGAAATTGGTTATCTCACATTTGTTAGAATTATAATATTAATAATTAAAGTGGAACTTATTTTAATGACTTATTTTATACACAAAGTTTAGATACGCAAAGTTATGATTACTTGACTGCAACCGAAACAAATGGTAAATATTATCAGCAATTAATTCTAATAGTAATCATATAACTGTAAAACAAAATTTCAAGACAACATATTTATTAACAAAATACTAAAAAAAGTTAAAAAATTGTTGTTTTTTAGATTAGAAAACAAAAGCTAAAGAGCTATAGACTGATGAGGAGAATACACAATAGCGTATACAGAATAACATTGAGTATACGGTATATATTGAGTGATATCGTAGAGTATGTATGGTATGTATAGTGGAGTGGAGGACATGTAAGACACGCACAACTACTCATACGGGTGTCGTTCGTTTTGATAGGCGCTCGCTATGAACGTTATGAACCATCTGCTGATGATATGCTATACAAGTATTCGAGTTAATGGAAAACATTATAGATATTATTAGCACCGGGCTATTGAGGTGAGTCGGGTGGAGCTGATTGTGGCCATAGTAACCGCGCCGAGTAAACCACTTCATAAGTATTTTTCACTGCTTCAGACGATGTCACTAATGTTGGCTCCTATTGTACTGTCAGTGCCTAATGTTTTAATGTTGCGTTTGTATCATCTCTGGTAGAGATTCTCTGCTTTACTCTAGTCTTCTCCCATACAGTGTATGCGATTCAATGCTTTTATGATCCAAACACTGCTTTTGACTTTTTGTATATTTACTTCAAATATATTCAAATTGATTCAATCATTATAATATTGATTTATATGTTATAATTGAAAAAAGTTTATTTTAAGGGAGTTTAGATTTATACAAAATTAATAAGTTACCAGAATTGACAAAAACTAAATGCAAATAACGAGAAATTAAGAAAAATATGTTTTGAGTAAATAGTAATGAAATTAATTAAAATTTGAAACGATATGCAAGAATAGTATGTTAGAGATGGGGAGAGAGAGAGAGGATGTATGGGTTGGTGTGAAGTGAGAGAGTGTTAGACAACAGGCTCTACCAATTTGTATTGAAGTCAAAGGTTAAATGTTGACGGAAACCACAAAAAGTCGCACAGAGTTCGCAATAATTGAATTGTGTTTTGCGAGCAATAGCTGAGGGATTGAGCGCTCGGATCGACTGAATGGTTACTTTTCACAGAAGAATGCATTTGTTGGCCAAACTGTTTAGCGATGGGATGTATGGGATGTGCACTTTAGGGTTGGCGCGTGCTTTGCGCTGTCGATTTGTCAGGGGGGCCACCAATGGGGCAAAAAGTGATTTGAGTAAAAGCATTTTAACTTGATTACTTGCCTGTTCAACACAACACACATACAGTACAACAGCGTATATATCTATTGATTTTTTTTACTGAACGCAATACGGCTTAAATGTATTTGTATTGAGTACTAGTTTTATGTGATATAGTTTTATGAATATATAATTCACACCATTTATGCATCGATTTAGAAGTTTTTCAATGCTTTCAAAACATAAGTGAATAAATTGAATGAAATGAATATTATTTGTAAATAAGACTAAAAGTTGAGACGATCTGAATAAGTGTCCGAAAGGGAAAAGGGATTCAATAATAGCGTTATCTCTATATATCTGTAGTGATGATAATGATCCTCAAGAGTCAGCTCCAGTACAGACCAGAGACCGGTTGGCAGTGTTGGCAGTGTTATCACTGTTATAGTGATAGAGGTTTTGGTTGGCTTTATATAAAGCTTTTACTATCGACTAAATGGCATCATTTCAGTGCAGGACATATAAAACACCATTAATGCAGTGAAGTATCATTACAGGCATTACAGCCATACGAATACGGATTGAATGAATGATAGCTTTGAATGCAGTGAAAGAGGAGGAGAAGGCATCGATTGATGAGCACAAGTCATTGAGGGGTCATTTAATACACTTTCACTCAACTATCACTTCGGATAGGTTTGCGCTCATCAAAGATGCGGCCAAAAAATAAACACATCTAAGGGTAGCAACAAATATGTTGTGCAACAATCATGTCATCTTCATTTCTAAATGTCATAACTATTTCCTATTTTTAGTATACATTCAATGTCTTGCAATACTAACCAAAATTAATTACTAAAAATAGTGAATAAAAAGCAAAATAATAGCATATATTCAGTATATATGGTGTCAGTGTTTTTTGAATAAAGTTGTTGACTTGCGGTGCAATTCTTTTGATCATAAATGTCTTATTTAGTTGTATTGAAATATCTGAACGGATAGATCATAAGCAGAACTGGTATCTAAAGCCGACAATACAACCCATGGATATTAATCTGATGGATGGAAGGCAACAATAATAATCCGGAGCTAACCTGCAAACAATGCACATCTCCACCGACTACTAGTGCACTGAAGTTGTAGCTATAGTTTGCAGCCAAAGCCTCTTTTCAGTGCCTGTACTATACTGTAGTGCATTGTAAAGCACGAGTCAAAAAGCTGTCTTCTATTCTCTCTCTCTCTCTCTCTCTCTCTCTCTCATGGTTTCCGTCAACATTTAACCTTTGACTTCAATACAAATTGGTAGAGCCTGTTGTCTTACACTCTCTCACTTCACACCAACCCATACATCCTCTCTCTCTCTCTCTCTCCCTCTCCCAATGCTCTCTGTGTTCATGTGTTGTACAGAGCACTCCAACAGAGACTCACTGTTCCTACTGTTCCAACAGTTCATCTGTTCATTGAAAGCAGTATAGAGTCAAAAGGCTGATCCACTCATATATATAAGGCATTAATACTCATACAGAATATACGATCGTAAAGACTGAACCTATAATACAAACGCATGTCTGCATTAGACGAGCGCTGCTCTCAATCCTAATCTCGATTAATGCACGAAATCAGGCAAATCAGACTCAAAGATGAACCAAAATGTCTGTCCATCTGCTAGTTCTCTGTGTTCTATCAGTTTCACTGTCTGTTTGCTTTTGTTTTCAATTTTATAATTACATCATAAAAGACAAATTTTTAAGAAACCCTAAGAAGCCTGAAAACAATGGCATTCATTGAATACAGAATTACTGCATAAGAATTGACATTAAATTAAATTAAAGGCCATTAAATATAAGATAACATTTATATAGAACATTGACAGCTGTGACCAAATTTGCTTTATTTTGATATAAAAACTGGTGGTCCCACAGAATATCACACAATATACCGAAATATAGTGAAAAAGTGCACATAAAGGAGGGTTTGCTATAATTGAATTAACTAATGTGTAATTGTGTTTACTTTCAATAGGATTGAAGTAAACCTAAAAATAATACATCTCATCATTTTAAGATACTTATCCCTATTTTTTCTTTGTTTATTACTTTATGATTGTACACTAATTTATACTTTTTGCCGTTTATCTTAATCTATCATTTGTTGCTAATTTTAATCATTTTTTATATATAAGGTATAATTATTTTTTTCATCATTATAATAATAACGATATAGTGATATAAAAACATGATATCTATACTAACATTATTATATTATTTATTTTAAGGTTATGTAACTTTTATTCAAGTAAACCTTCAGTACATAAAAGTTAAGCGTATTTACAAGTGTTTAAATAAACATTTTTTCTTTCTTAAAACTTAATAAAAATGCAGTCAAATATAACAGTTATTCAGTGAAACATCAATAAATCTACATGTTTTTGATAGTTATGCAAACAATTACATTGTTTTTATAAAAAAAATCATTAAGTGTTGTAAAAATATTAGCTGTACTGCAGTGAAGTGTTATTTCGAGAATCACTTGAATAATCACAAAATATTCAATGAAAAGGACATCTGTTTTATGTACTCTCATATTAAACCGATTATTATTTTAAATCAATTTTATATAAAAAGTTAATCTAACTGTTAGTTAAATTGGACAAAATTAGCCAAATGTTTTTGTATTCAAATATTTGTTTACATATGTGAAATGATCTCTCTCTCTCTCTCTCTCTCTCTCTCTCTCTCTCTCCTCTTCTAACTCACAATCTATTATGTCAAATACGAGGGCGAGTGAGAGTACAGGTGACAATAAAATATATGCACATATTATGTGATCCACTGTCTCTACTGTCGAGTGAATCGCAGGTGATTTTTACCACAAATAACAGTAAAGCAAAGAAGTTTTATTTATTTCATAATCAAAGCAATGTATTGCAAATGTTTGGCAATAAATTTAACAAATAAACCACAAGACGTAATGATTCAATGAATAGTAACTAATTACACATCAATTCAAACAATTTCATTTGCTGTATATTAAACACTCTTCGAAATTTTGGAATCACTTACAACTTTTTACAGTCGTTTTGTGAGTGATAAATGATCATGGTCAATTATTTTTAAAACATGAAATATCGGGATTGATAATTAATTTTGTTGTTGTTGAACTTTCTGTATCCATGTGTTATTAGGCAACTCCACCCAACAAAAAACTACTGTACATGGTAAAATGTTTACTAACTTTATCATTTAATCAAGGATAAAAAATTAGCTGAACATACAGAAACAAACAACCAAGGGGTTCTCAAAACTTGCAAGACTCCTAGGTCATTTGTGCTATCAACTCTGACTTTGCAGGATAGCCAGTTACCCGACGATAAACTTTGCAATTGACAACATATATGGAATGTGCCAACACATGCTTGTTTAGCAAATTTAAGTTATAATTGCATCCAAAAAGACAATTTTGTATAAAGAATAGTCAAATGTTTACAATACACACACTTTTATACACAAAATCTATGCAAATGTCTTATTTGAATGTTTATACACTTTTGATCATTTTTAATTTCGGACAACTTGTTTAATTATATCCTAGATCATGTAATTCTGTATATCACAATCAGGTCGCACATTTGTATTGCGAGGTTGTACTGTATTGTTAGTTTTGTACTTTAGTAATAAAATTACTAATGTCAAATAAAGGTATATTATAGAATCTATAATATAGATTTACAATACAAATTATTGCTCATTCACTTATGATTATTTACAATTTCATTTGAGCTTGGAAGTTAATGTCCAAGATCATTCATGCTATCAAGAATCTGACTTCACGGAATCATAACCTGATACTCGAGGTACAAATTCGCCCTTAACACTATATGTATATGTAATGTAGAATGTGCATGGTTGTTTGCCATAGTACACAAAAGTTTTCCATAGAGAATTATGTCATCTACCCTGTCAATAATCAGCCAATTGGAAAATCGAATATTCCCCAAACAAAATGAGCTAGATTAAATCTGTAAATTGTAAGATAAAGTTCCCTATGTCTAGTTTTTTTAATCTGAAAAAATTATTAAAATCGCGCAATAAAATCATAAAAATTTTTGGGACATTTCGAAAGGTCATGGTTTTAGCCCAGTTTAAAGGGGTATGAAGAGAGGCGGGTATGCTATTTGGTAGAGGGGATGTCAAAGTATATGATAGCAAAGTTTCGTAAACATCAAATAAATATTCTTTTGTAACGAACAATAAATTAAAGAAATTTGACAATATTTAGAAAAAAATACCCAAAATTTGTTCTTTTTTATACTACATTTCCGTAGTTTAAAAATATGACTCCAAAACCATTTTTCCCATAGACCTAATGTTAATAAAATTAACAATTTCTCGTAGATGACTGAACTAATCTGAATTAAATTTGTTTATTATATACTTTGACACCTTTACTACTGAATATCATGCCCGCCCTCTCCGACCCCCCTTTCAACTAGGCTAAAATTATGACCTTTCGAAATGCCCCAAAAATTTCTACGATCTAGTCAAGTGATTTCAATATTGTTTTTTTCAAATAAAAAACTAGACATATGGAACTTTATTTTACAAATTAGACCTAGCTCATTTAGTTTAAAAGATATTCTGGGAGTTCTTGCAAGTGTTTGGGAACTTCTTATTTGTCTCGTAATGAGACTGCGATTTTGTATTGCATTGTATTTTATTGTATTGTATGTGCGGTTTTCGTAAGAACCAATAATTTAAAAACCAGAGTGTTAAAATTGATAAATTTCCATGTTGCAATTGAGTTATTTTAAATACTTATTTGACGTCAATTGAAAATCAAATGATCAAAAATCACACATTTAACCGAATTATTTAAGCCAAAAAGCCTAACTTGTAAGTAATGAAAACAAAGATGTAGAAGTATTATGGTCAGTTTGGTATCATGTAAATAATATTCAAGATATCGCATGTGAAGGTGTGAATTGCATGAACTCAGGCACCAGTATAGCACAGCCAAGAGTTTAATAATCCTCTTTCATTACAACCATGTCTTCTATTTATTAATTCTTTAAGTAATTATAATTTTATGTTTTAAATTGAATTAAAAATCAACTAAATGTCAATTTAAACTCAAACTCAAAAATTTCAGTAAAAATATTTAAAATTGGAAATTTCATTAAAGAATATGCATCTCTATCTCTGACTCTCTCTCTCTCTCTGTAAGGAATTTTATTATATCTTTCATATAAATAGGAATTGAAGTCGAGATAATATATTAAATGTATAGAATATTATAAATAACAACCCGGCGTTTAGTATTCATCACATTCATCGCCACCTCTCTCTCTCTCTCTCTCTCTCTCCTTTGTTTGTATAGGAATAAGATGTGAGTAAAAGACAAACCTTGTAGCGCCTTATTGTTGGCCAGAGCAGGGAAGAGGTGTTCGTCCATCATTTTAAGTCTTATATAATTTGATTGGCTTTAGTTTAAAAGCAGTTTAAAACACTGGTTGATGGGAAGGGGGTATCACTACTGACCCACTACTGGTTTATCAATTCATACAAAATAAGTGAATAATAATCCAATTGCCGCCAATTCTTTGCTCTATTCTTATAATTTTGGTTTCAATAATAATAAACTAAAAGTATTGCAAGAATTTTTGTGTCTAATATTAGAGAATAATATTCTGGATGTGTCCCCACGTGTGGGCACGTCTGGAATCGGCACATGCGTTGCCGACCCAACACTCCTATTGGAAAGGCCTCTGAAAATCAATGAAGGCTTATAATCACTACCACTCCTACATATCATCACAATTTTGAGGAAATACTTATATTTATGCAACAGTTTTCGATATTCCTCCATATCTTTGTAAGATTTTTGTGATTCATATTCTTTAAGAGAAAACCAAAATTATTGGCATTTCGTCTCAAAAAACGGTTGTTTATTGAGTGCAATATTGCAAATACTATATAATGTTGAGTTTTTATTACATAATTTTATAATATTTATTTCGATAAAAACAAATAATATAGTTTTAGATAAATGACATCACTGTATATTTATTATACGATTTCTTTTTTAAAAATTATTAACGTAAGTTTAAATAAAAATTCTTAAGCAAATGAGATTAATTAATAAAATTCATTAAATACAATTACACGTTCAAATGATTCAAGAGTTACAACGAGCTTATGTCTAACTAATAAAATACAAATTTACAATAATTCAACTAGTTATTAGGTATAACTCTGGTTAACAAAATAGTAGTATTGGCACAAAAAGTTGCA
>CAJPIZ010000086.1:0-36872 GCA_905368565.1 Medioppia subpectinata
GGCTTCAGCACTATATGCCGATAACCGGATCCCTGAGTGACCCACACGTTGGCGAACTCGGTCTTCGGCAGCCAATACTGTGCCGATTGTGGCCCAGAGATGAAGACATAGCGCTGAAGAGCCACTTCACTCGTTTGCGGCACAAAATATGGCCGAACGAAGAGCTGCCGAATCACACGAATCGCTTCCACGCGATTCAGTTTCCACTCTATTTGCAAGTCTTTCTTCCAATTCATTACATTATCATTACTTCTGTTATGACTTTCCGTTGAATCGCTCAACAAATGCATCAAATCTTTCAAATTGTTAATCACTTTTGGTCCGCAATTGGAGGTGAGTTTAGCGGTTCCGAACTCCAGGTGTTCTTCGTTCGCGCGGTAAGTATTGACCAAAGTTTTGGCAGTGATTTGGGATGGGATCAGGTCTTTGACCACAAATGGCTTCTCATTGTTCACATACTCTTTGGCCAATTCGTGAAGATTAGTCAAATCGGAGGCCTTATTGAGTCCATCGCATGGCCAACACTCCAGACCTACCGAACCATAGAAGGGATTCTCGACAATGCATTCCTCGACATCCCATCCGATGAGATGTTTGTGGTGTCGGATGAGAGGTAGTGTCCAAAGTCTCAATTGTCTCATCACTGGATAAATCAATTGTTGACTATTTCTGAGTATAAAGCGTTGTGTCGGACAATGAGTCGAAAGCAATACAATTAACAGCAATAATATAATCATTGCTTTCAATGACTTTAACATCACTTTCGATACGAAATACAAAAACGCGTACAAAATATGGCAAACATTTGACCGCTTTTTCTTCCTCCGAGTCTTCGTTTGGACATCTTTTTCGTCAAATATCTCGTCAATCAATTGAGTCAACTCGTCTTCGTCTATACTAAACCTCTTGAGCATCGATTCAAACGAAATTAAATCATTTTCAATGCATTTTAAATCATTATTTAAAGCCATTGTCTATAAGTTTCCGGTCTTTTAAAAATGCATTCAAACTTTTTTCGCCCAAAATATTGCTGTTATTATGATTATAGTGAAGCGCTGTTCACATATACCGTACGCCTGGAGTGGGGTTCGGGGGCTAATGGAGAGAGTGATGACATCTAATGTGTTTGAATATAGCATTTGGAGATGTTTTGGGAGACAATGAATGGTTGTCTCATTTGAATGAATAGTGTGTGTAATGTATTGTATGAATGAATGCTATGGTATAGCACTGTATGCTATCGTGACATCTGCATTACGTTACTGTCGACTATATGTTTTGTGACGTAAACTTCGTGAGTAACTAACTTGTGAACTAAACTAACGTTAAGTGCAGAGGAAATATATGTTGATAAATATGTAGCTATTTAATTATAATTATTATATTTATATTTGAATTTATTTTTTACACTTAATTTATATACAATTGTCGGCAAATGTATTGATTGTATGAGAAGTGAGACTAAGAAATTGAGTCAAATTGGGTG
Source organism: Medioppia subpectinata (assembly GCA_905368565.1). Classification (NCBI taxonomy): domain Eukaryota; kingdom Metazoa; phylum Arthropoda; class Arachnida; order Sarcoptiformes; family Oppiidae; genus Medioppia; species Medioppia subpectinata. The sequence goes on from CAJPIZ010000086.1 coordinate 1,487, forward strand.
AAAGTGTGACACAAATCGGTGTCCAATTGAGCGGACAATTGGATCCGATCGACGATTTGATGCAGAATTCCATACATTTTAAACAGTATATCAAAAATGACAATAATTTGAATGTAATGTCCATTCAATCAATCGTTTGTGCCTTTTATTCATTAAAATTTCTTTGTTTTGCTTTTGTTTAGTCTATAAGTAGTGAAACATTTGACGAATTGGTCGAAGAAGTGCTGATCGGTGTCTACTTCGAGGTCCACAGAGCGGCCAAACATACAAAATGCCTGTTTGTCGACGAATCACCCACTCTTGAGTTAGTCCACCACTCTTTGTATCCATTGTTTAAACCATTTAATTGTTAACATTTATTGTATTGTAACTTTATCTCATTATAGACTCATTTCTAGTATTATTTGAGATAAAAATAACAATAAATTGGTTAACAATTGAAAGCAATGCAAACATACATTCATTTAAACTGTTATTAATAATGAAATTTTCATTTGTTTTGTTTAGACACGAAAAATACGGTATGAATTGCACAAAGAGTTTGTATAGATTTGTTGAAATTGATTGTATGATTGAATGTATGCTTTGATAGCCATAATCGACAAGAAAGGGTTAGACATCTTCGGTGAGTTGCCGATCAAGAAGCAGATGGAGTGCGTTTGTCCCAACTGTCACCGCAATTTGGCCGCTTCCCGGTTCGCACCGCATCTGGAGAAGTGTATGGGAATGGGACGCAACAGTTCCCGAATCGCCAGCAAACGCATCGCCACCTCTTCTGTCAAGAATAACGACTCCGACGACGACTACGACAACAACGGAGACACCGATTGGAATGTTTATTGCGGTGACCAGAAGAAGACCAGACGAAAGCGGCTCAAGAATGCCAACGGTATTGGAAACGGCAATAGTGTTCATAAAAAAGTAAACAATTCCAAAGCCAACAAATCGGGTCTAAACACTAAATGAGTTATTTATTTAATTTAATATTTTGTATGCATTTATGTTTCATTAATAATAATAATAATTGATTTGTGAACAAAAAAAGTTTTGTTTTGTTTACTCTTTCTAATCGTTATTTCTTTCTGACAGCTCTAGAATTGGTTCACATTTTTATTGCATTAATGTTTTTAAAACGAGAATTAATGCATTTTTTAATTGGTTTAAAGAATAACTATTTAATTGGCAAAAGTGTTATCTCTTACAGAATATATGATAAGAGAGTCGTCGGTAAACACATGTGATCTTCACTTGTTTTATCAAATATTATATTTATTTTCTAACTTTAAAATTGTTTTTGATAGGAATTGTTTGAATAGTTGTTAGAAATAATTGTTAATAAAAGTTAAATCCAGTTTAGGGGTCAATGAGAGCTAACGTCAACTCTCCATACATTATAAGTTATAAATTATAACACGAGAAGTGCTACAAGTTTTGCGCTTTTATTACATATAAATATAGCCCTAAATGACAAGTAAATCATTAAAGCGTTAAATAACAAGTGAATTGTAAATGAGATGATAATATGTGACCCTTTGGTCTCAAATAGCCGTCTCATAAACGAGTCATTCACTCAAATGATAACAATTTTGGCACAACTTTAGGACAAACTCTCAATTACTGAACGATCCCTTAAACCAAACCCAATGAGGCGTCAAAATATACTGCTCTTAAACAACGTTACGCTCGACAGGAAGTGGGAGGAGAGAAGCAATTAGATTAGTATTAATTTTAATTTGCCATTAAATTAATGAAAAACGTATTGATTTATAAATGAAATAAATTAAAACAATTGGTTTTAAGTGTTGACTGAATAGTGATTTGAGTGATTGCTATAAACTCGATGTGAATTGAAATAAACGGTACGTAAAGGGAGTGATAAAGGGATGAATGGGTGACACGTAATGAAGTGATTGTCCATTAATTGAATGCATTGAGTGACCGGTGTTTACATGTTTTGGTTTGCATTTTGACAACAATTAACGCAAAACTATTGATTCAATCAATTGATTGTCCACTAAATGGCTATTGAATTGCCGGACAATTATGTCATTCAATACATACTATAATCGCTTCATTTGTAAATCAATTTGTAATTTATATTTTCATTAAATTGTGAGTAAAAAAAGTGCCACAAATGTTATCAAACAATTGATTTTGTATTTTCTGAATTGCATTTGAATTTACAGATTAAATGATAATCCAATTCATCACTGATTGTCTCATTTAGTGGACAAACCATTGGATCAAACGATTGGATGCAATACTAGGAACAAATACATTCATCACATTATAGACACAGCCATTGATTTTCATTAGAAATTATAGTAATTTTATTTAAATAATAATTGTTTGCAAATAATTGTGACCAAAATTATGGGTAAAATATTGTCCAAAATATTTGGTAACAAAGAGATGAGGATTTTGATGTTGGGCTTAGACGCCGCCGGAAAGACAAGTATGGCATCAACACTACTGTTACCACATCTGATCCATACAATCGCTAATCCAAGTGTTTTGTTCCCAACAGCCATACTATATAAGCTTAAATTAGGCCAATCGGTGACCACTATCCCGACGGTGGGCTTCAATGTGGAGACGGTTACCTATAAAAACGTCAAATTCAGTGTTTGGGTCCGTATTTGACTCTCTCTTGGCTTTGATATGCGTTTATATTGATTGTAATATATGTTGTGTTGACTGTTTAGGACGTCGGCGGTCAGGACAAGATTCGGCCGCTTTGGAGGCACTACTATACGGGCACTCAGGGCCTGATCTTTGTGGTGGATTCGGCGGACAGAGACCGCATCGATGAGGCGCGACAGGAGTTACACAAAATAGTGAACGACCGCGAAATGCGTGAAGTGATTATACTTGTCTTCGCCAACAAACAGGACTTACCCGACGGTTGGTCTCAATTGAAACGCTATAATAAATATGTTGTCATTATTTGATCACAATTAATGTGTTATGAATTTGCGAATGAATAGCAATGAAACCGCAAGAAATTCAGGATAAGTTGGGCCTAACGATGACAAGTCTGCGGCAGAGGAATTGGTACGTCCAGCCCGCCTGTGCCACCACTGGTGATGGACTCTTCGAGGGCCTCACGTGGCTTATGTCCAATCATAAGACTTAATTGGTTTTGTAGATAGTGTTTGAGTTTTAGATCAATTTTTTGTATTAATTAATATAATTATTATTATTATTAAGTCATTATCTTTTCTTCAACGAAAGAGTGACAATATTTCCACAAATTATTTATATTTTTATGAGTTTTTTCTGAAAATTGTGTTTTATTTAATACAAAACGTTGGCTTAAATTTTTTATATTGAATATATCAGTGAAAATGATAAATGATTTGTAAACTAAACCACATATTAATGAGATTTCCGGGTATTGAAGAAGCGATTCATGAGATTTCAGTAATAATTTACTTCACAATACCTTTTGTTCCAATATTACCATAATTTCATAGACTATCCATTAGTCAAACTATAATTTTATATAAATATTATTATTATTTATTAATAAAATAATAATATATATAATGAGTGAAAACAAATAATTTTTTATTCATTTACTAATGAAGTATTTTATTAATTATTGGATTTAATTTATTGTATAAAATAGACTCGACTTTCCACTCTTTTCAATAAAATATTTCAATTCAAACCATTTTTTATTATTTTCTCAATCCTTCACTTATTTTATGGCAGATTTGAGTGGAATTCAAACCTTTTTACTGATTTTATCGCATTTTAATACCATTTTACCGTATATTCAAGACGTCTCGACAATAAAACGGTCTCTTTTTGCTCAATACATACTTTGTATTCAAAAATATTTTTCTTATCATTCATACAGAATAATAAGATTTAACACAAAGGTTCTGATGAGACATATATTGGTTGTATTGAATAAGTAATAAATAATGAATTCAATGAGTAAAGCATTTTTAATTGAATTAAATTAATTTATAATATAATATAATATTTGGCAACTTTTTTCTATATTACGATTTTTACAAATTTTATGAAATGATTCACTCATAGAGAGCCATAAAATTAGTTTTATGTATATTTTATACAAATATTATACAAATTTATTGTATGTCAATATTAATTGCAAAAAACGCCAAACAATCGGATACTTTACATAATATATATTTATACTTTGTAATGATTTTATGGACTTATGGTGTGTTGTGTTTGTGGTGAAAATGCAAAGCATTTACAATATAATTACTTAAATAATAATTTAAATCTCGAGTAAAATAAGACAAAAAAATGTATTAATCTGTTGGACAGTCGAAGACATTGAATTTAAACACATTTAAAATCACACTTTAGGTTCAGATCATAAGTTAGCAAAACAATTGTTTAAATAGTTTTAATTTGTTATAATATTTATTGTTTTACACGATTATTGTGTACTTTGAGAATAAAATGCATTCCCAATCCGTCCACCAGTTTGTCACTGCTTCTGACGGAATCTGATTTGTACTTAAGATTTAAAAATAGTATTTTTAAATTTCTTTCATTCGTTGTGATCGTGTTTTTTAAGCCAAAAAAGTTTCATCAAATTTGTTGTCTTTTTGTATTTGCTTTCATTTGAAACAATTTTTAAAATCATTATAAAAACGAATCAAAAGCTAAAATAATTAGTCGTTTTGTAACGAAGATATGTCTGAGTCTTCTTCGGAATACAGTTTCTCCACAATTTGAGGCCTCCTTTACGTCGATTTGTTTCACTCCTGTGTTTCACGAGTTTATGAAATGAGATATCGATCGCTTGACTTTGTCGGTGTAGGAGAGGAGCACTTCCAGCCAACACGGACACGACGTGATGAATTGTCTCGAGTACGCCGGACCCCAACCCTTCGCGAAACTGATCCGAAAGGCGTTGTGATCCATAGGGCCGTCGGGCGGCTCTTTGGAGCGCAGTTTGCGATAGGATTTGGCGATTTCGAAGTCAAATACTTTAATAGAAAAGCCCGGAAATACTTTATATACAGTTAAGTTGCGAGTGTTGGGCGGATCCAGAGTCGGCGAGTTGACAAAAATGGCGTGATTTGAACGGTTGTAAACCCAAACGCCGTCCTCTTCACGCGTGATCGTCACTCCGTAACCGATCTTATCTCTGGTCCGGCGAACGGACTCGTCTTTGTTGCAGATGGAAGTGGAGAACCACTGGCCCAGCCATAGGCCGTCGCCTTGTGGTAAGTGTGCGAATATATTGATGCCGTCGCTGTACACCGGGAACTGTCGGCCGACGCGGTGTTTGAGCTCCCAATAGGCGAGTGTACACCAATGCCGACAACCTTCTGGCTCTGAAGTTTCTATAAATACATTTCGAGACAAATCTCAGTTAAAAAGTCAACAAAAAATCAGTCAAAATAACATCTCTAAAAACTAAATCTGTTGGCGATTAATGTCTTATATAATTCATGTTTTTGTGTGTCTTATAAATAGAAAATAATTTTTACATAAGTTTATGTCAGACTCAAAGTCAGAATTGTTTTATTGCAAAAGTCAACAAAAACACAACAAAAAGAGTTAAATTAAAGATTATTTATTCAAATTCTTGTCTCTCATCCGAAATCAGGAATGAGAATACCGTTCAAATGGAGCCGACATTACATGCAATTTATTTGGATTTTTACCATTTCTTCCTTATTATTGTCTTCCCATTCAATACTATTCGAAACATTCGCTGAAAAGTGAAAACTTATTTTTATTATAAAACATCACTCATTCAGTCATTTCAACAACACTTCACAAAATGGAAACTAAGCATTAAATTCACTAATTTTTTTAGTTTTAAAACCAAACCATTTTATATAAGTTCTCAATCAAAACCAAAAACAACTGCAATGTTTTGCTATTAATTCAATTTACATTATTTTCATTTCAGACAACAATTACAATTTGGAGACCAATTTATTTTATTCGACAATTCAAAGAGCATTTAGTCTAAAGAATATGACCCGAAAAAGCAATATATTTCATCCCAATATGTTTTAATTATCTACAATTTTAAGACTTAAATCAATTTTCAGTGCTATAAAGTTGTCGTCTTCTTATGTTTGGCGACTCTTTAATTGTAAATAAAAAATATAACAAAAATAGTTACAACACTTCAAGACATCAATCAATCAATCATTTTCTCAGTTATTCTTTAGACAATGTGTTGTCTTAAGACTGTTTCGCAAAAAGATATAAAAGTAGTATTTATTTCAGAGACAAAAATTATATCAATCGATATTCTCATTCATAACACAGGAATAAAATTTAATAATTTATTTATAACTAAAAGGCAATTATAATCAACATTTAATATTTTATTATTTAAAACTAATCATGATCCAAATATGTAAAATGCAAAATATGTTTAATTTCACAAATAAATGTAAAATAATACAAATTTATATATAAAAATTAATTTTACAAAATAATTTCAGGCAAAATAGTTTTTAGGCAAAGATTATATAATTTGTGCTGTAAATGCAAATCAGTCATACATAGAATGTATTTAAAGTTAATGTTTACAAAAATCAACTTCATTTTATAAATGTAATTTGATTTCAATTCTGTAAAAAATGGTAAAAATCGTATGTTTTCCTATGATTTCAAATAAAAGCCAAACACTAATTGTATATTTCTATCGGATGTGAGAAAGCAATGGATTGTGAATTAATTGTGAATGAGGTGTGGATTGAATTGTATGGCCGGCAGTGGAAGTGCAGTGCCTTTTGTGTCGTTGAGAGAGACAGACAGAGACAGACAAACAGTTAGGAAAAATATATAAAAATGAAACAAAATTAGACTTTTTTGATAAGGTTTTGTGAAGAAGTGGTGGCGGATTGGCGTCAGTGACAGCTCTGTCTCTCTCCGCAAAACAATACTTAGTGTGAAGTAATGACAGCGCAGGCAATGGCAGGCATCACGCCATCCGACTCGGCGGCGTCCCATCGCTGGTGCCGTTCAATCGTGCATTAAGTATATGTCTTTCAAATTATAGTACAGTATATTCTCTGCGCTATATTTGTTGTATTGCCAGAGCCTTTAGAGCCATAACAACCGCTGCCTACCAGTGCCTGACCTCATAACGTGCACACATTGCACAACACAACGACACGACTTTTCCCAAAGTGTATGTAATAACCAGAATCTGATGCCGACTTAAAGGCGACTTCAGATCACTATTCAAACATATTATCAAATGGAGAGGCCTTTAGAGCCTTTGATTCAAATAAAGATATCAATCGACAGTTTTTTGTTGTCTGAGAATGAGATGTGCTTTTCTTATGAATATTTATATGAATGTTAAGCTTTTCATCAAATATTATAAATATGAACATATAATTCATTGTGTATTCATACAAATGGCAAACATATAAACTCATTAAGAATTAAGTGATTTTCTAGCATTTGTTTATGCATTCAGACATAGTTTGTAAATATGAATATTGTTTAGAAAACCTCAACAAATCTCCATTCACTACAAATAGAGAGTATCACTGGGTTTCTCATATTCTCATCCCAAGTCCTCAAACAGTCCCTAAACAGTCCCGTCTCTCAGCCCTCAGTCGGACTCCACATAGATTTCTATCACCACTCACTGACCTTGTGTTAGGACCGGCTCTCTCTCTCTCTCTCTCTCTCTCTCTCTCTCAACCCAAAGGAATGTCTACTCGAATGGCCGCCAGCAGTGGTAGGACTGCCAGCACTTGTAGTCCAGAGAGTCGAGAGAGAGAGAGAGAGAGAGAGAGAGAGATAATAATAGACTAAAGTGTTTACAAAAAATTTTATCTAAAGCCTAAAGTGAGGAAAACGAGAGAGAGAGAGAGAGAGCAGGAAAGCAATTGGGAATATGTAGTGATCGTACATTTTTTCAATGGAATTCATATTTCGGTTTAAAATACATTCAAAAAAGACCTCAAAATACAACTCTAAACACGAATTATACTGAAGATTGCATTCAAATTGTCTCCACATTTAGTCGAAACAAAGTTTGAAACGAGAAGTAGAGAGACGTTAATCAGATTAGAGAAGTGAACAAAACAGTAATTATATCGACGGAGAAAATGAATTAAAAATATGACCAAAAATACTATACAATCTCATATGGCTTTTGGGCTAATATTAATTAGCGGCTCAATTGATAAACTAGTTTTAGTCGAGTGTTCATTAATTATAGTACAGTATATTCACACCAATTATTAACTATTACTACAGACAAACCAAATGAATGAAAGAGTGAATTACAATATATTTGACGTCAAAATATTGATCTCAATATAGAGTAGATTCGCTCCCAAAGAATGGTCTCATAAGTGATATAATTAATAGTTTGCGAGAAAATCATAAGACGAGCAAAACTTTAAAAATCGTTTGCGAAATATTTTCTCGACTCAAACCCAAACGGATGAACACAACTCTCAACGAAGAAAAGTTTGCGTTAACTTAAAAATGTTGTATTTTTTGGGTTCATATATGGGATTCAAAGGCATGTTTTCATCGCTGAAACTCTTTCATAAAAATTATAAGAAATGGCGAGAAATGAATTGCAAAACGGCTTTTCATTAATATAATAATCATAAAACGTTTGACCCGAATATTGAGCAACATTTCTGCGCCAAATTCATTAATTTTGAGGGCTTTTATAGTCTATTCGTTCGCATTTTTATTTCAATGAATGAATAAAATATAAGTTTCAATTGAGGACTCGTTTTCACACATAAGCCATACAATCGTTTTTTATGAATGATATGCAATTGTGTTATATAAGGGAGAAAAAGTTATGTCATATAACAATACTTTTGAGCTCAAAGTTTGTACTCAATCGCAAAGTCTAGGGATTATTATTTCAAAAATATTTCTAGTTATTGTTTTTGACTGCATTCATGTTTTCTAATAACCATTTTATTTATAATATTTTAAATATTGACAAAATTACTATTTAAACTAATGTCTACATTACAAACACATTTAAGTCTAAAACAAACAATTAAACAACTAATCAGTCGTTGAATTGTGTCGTCCGTAGGAGACGAGTGACAACAAAACTATGACAACAAATGATAAATTGAAAAAATGCTATAAACTTATGCGAAAAGACAGAAAAACTTAACTTATGTTAAAATACAAAATAAAAAGCACTAATAAATGGTAGAAAAACACGGCAACGATCGGCAGAGATGTGAAAGTAGTTTTTGCATCTAAACTAACTGTACGGACAGTACTTTAAGCGGAGAATAAATAAACAGTTGAACAATAAGTTTGGTTGTATTGGTTTGGCTTTAGAAAACTGAAGTGGAATTCCACTCAAAACCATTGGACATAACACTAAAGGATACCAGAGATTCAATACAAAAGCCATACGAGAACTCAAACAAAATGTTATATTCACTGCTTTTCTGCTCTCCTCTCCAGTTATCGACACAACACAAGCGAGGGATACAAACGTCGAGACTCGACATGTCTTGAGAATGCGTTCACTAATGGCTTTAAACACTGAAAACTGCACTTCAATACAGGGCTAACCAATTATAAACACATAATAATTAACGCATACTTCTTTGTCAAGACATCCATTCTTAGACTAATCCACGCCATTGTCTACCATTCATGAAAAACATATCTTAAAACCACTACATATTTATCGCTTTAAAACAAATATCAAAACTTATTTTTTACAACCAATTGAATGGTCAAAAACATACAACTTTCACAAACTTACTGTGTTTTCAGGTCTAAAGAACCGGACATTTCGTAAATAACATTTATTTCAATTCTCAAACTTTGAGCACATTTTATAACACATTTTTAAAATGTTTAAAAATACTTGTATTTAATTAAACTTATGTCTGTATAATGTTATCAATGATAGCATATCTTTGACTGTAAAATGTTTTCAAGTGTTTTTCAAATGATGACAAAAACAATAAAGTAATCATTGAATTGATTAATCAAACGCTTAATTAACTTATTATTTAAGAAGACATGTATTCATTGAAAAATGTATTGAATTGAATTGTACTCTAAGTTGTCATTAGTTTTTGGTGATAATTAAACGACAATCAATTGCATGTACTTTAAGATTGTCCTCAATTTAGACCAAGAGTTATGTCATAAACAGATCACAAGAGATAATTTGCATTATATTTAAGACGAGAGAGAGAGAGAGAGAGAGAGAGACAAACAGTTAGGAAAAATATATAAAAATGAAACAAAATTAGACTTTTTTGATAAGGTTTTGTGAAGAAGTGGTGGCGGATTGGCGTCAGTGAGACTCTCTGGACTACAAGTGCTGGCAGTCCTACCACTGCTGGCGGCCATTCGGCATAAGCGAGAGAGAAGTACAAGACATTTGATGCATGTATATAGTTATGTAAAATGAGTTCAAACTGACCACTTTGGTTATCCTTGTTGTTGTTCGCATGCATGGATGATAAGCTGCCCATTATATTATCACTTTAGGACCAAATGAGTTGTGAGGCAGTGATTGAGAGCCATTGAAACACACATTTGGAGACCGTTTCGCGATTTGTTTGGATAATAATTGTTTGGATTCAACGCAAATGCCGTCAAAAATAGGACTCAAATATACTTTTTTGCGAAACAAAAAGTTCAACAATTGTGCGAATCTATGGATTCAATTGATCACACATTCAGACAATGACTACACTATCACTGAATGGACCCATAGTTTGGCGACACGTCTTCAGGCAAACACTTGACAATCAATGTCTTCAAAAACAATATCACAATTAAAACTCAAATTATAATCAATTCAAACCAAACGACAACACATTTGGTCCGCAAAATAGCGGTTTCAATGTACGCTTGGATCAGTTGGGGTGATGTCTAATGGTATGGACCTAATGGTGAGCATCGATGGTAAGCGAGATCTTCGGCCACAAAGACTCGACGATTGAGTGATTGTATGTAAGTATGAGTTGAGAGGACTTTCAGGTCTGTTGTCATCCCTTCACTGATCGCCGAAAAAAACACAACCAATACTTGCCATACATTCAGACACACAGACCTGTCGTACACTTCGCGCCACATATACCGTCACAAAGACACTACTCGTCCACTCATTCAACACATACTTCATATAATTATTACAATTATTTATTTAATATTAATTGTCGTTAATTTAATTCACTTAATGATCAAAGTCTGTATTTAATTACTATAAATAGTAGTTTGAATTGTTTGTAGCAATAAATAGGTTAAACTGTAAAAACATGTACACTATTGTGACGTTTACTAAACTTGTATATAAAAGTAATGGTTTGCCTCAATCTGATTGGACGACAGTTTGCTATACAGTTCACAATGTATTTTGAGGCCTACAGTAGCGTTCCTGTTGAGGGCAAAACTAAGCATGGTTACATTTCGGGCCCATCATTTACCATAATATTCATGACCATATGTGGCACACTTAATGGTCGCCCATTTGATCCCTGTCTCTCATTAGTAAAGAATCATTTGACTAGGGTTATATTAATTGTCAAAATTAACCAAGCACGTTTGTGTTTCATAATACACTGTAAACAACACTACCGGTATGCTTCAAATTATCATTGCTAAATTTAAGGAATACGGCATATTATACCGGTTACCGGTATAGCGATATGTTATATAATATAATGTTTAGTTGATTGAAATGAAGAGTAAATTAAATGTAATGAAGAGTTTGTGTGAAATAATTGACAAAATTGGGCATATTTTAAATATAAATTGTTTTTACAAATCACATGCTTTTATGTGTGCCTGGATGTAATCCCTTTATCAAAATGAGTAAACCACTTTATTTATGTTAAAACGTTAGGATTAGTGTTTAGTCAATTGTTTGCTTTTAAGCTATAATCCAACTTTTGAGAATTTTACAAGCCTGGTTATATTATCAAGTTAGCAATTAATTGTTGCAATATTGTGCCTATTGTTAAAATGAGCATGCTTTATTTTTAATATAATATATTATATTCCATGTTATTGTAATAGGGAAATAACAATCTATGCAATTATATGGCAATTATTTATGAAGTTATAATCAGATGACAAATATTTAATGTAAGTTTGTGTTGATTTACAATCAAATGATAAAAACTATTATAAGTAATGCATTGAAGACATAATCAAATGAGAAGTCAAACACAAGTTTTCATAAGTGCCTCAATTTGTTTGATAAGCATTTGAGACATTCTCTGATTATAACTACAATCGAAATATTTATATCAATAATAAAACTATTTGTTACCCTTATTACAGTTATGTACACTACATAACTGCATTAATATGTACACTATATGCCACTTATAATACGGTAGTAATCATAATAAATAACTTATTATGTATTGAACATTGGATAAGAATTTATCAACGATTAGTTAATTACGAGCGATGTTTAGGTATAGAAGTCGGCGTTTAGACTGAATTTGTTGGTAACAAAACTAATTAAAGACCGATTGTTAAGCCATTTGTCTCCAAATTATATAAGAATCACAGGATTTGAAACGATAAATGTTTACAGAAAGTGAACACATTTATCAAACACTAGACTAGACTAAGCTTTAAAATTCTCCGACTATTTGTGTGTTTTATTAACTATTCATATGATATTAAAAGTGGAGACAAATGTCTTTTTCGTCACAAAATAAAGTGCCGAAAGATGTCTGATTTGATTGCAAACAGTCTTTAATCGTTAGTATTTATTTCATCCAATATTTGACTACAGGTCTAGACTTTGGGGCGCTTTCTCTATAATTTCCTCTCCGCATAACGTTATTAATAATAATAGCAGTAATCCATGAAAAATACTGTAATCACAAACATATTTAACTATTCGTCAATATTTTCCCTCATTATTAGCGAAATTAGAATAAAATTAATTTTTATAACAATATTTAGTCAGACTTTTGTTGTTTATAAAGATGTCTGAAAATTGTTTTCGTCGAAAAAAAGGTTCAATGATTTCTAATCAGTATTTTTGTAGAGATATAGTTGAAGATGAGATGCGAAACAATTTAATTATTTTTTGCGCCAAAAAAAGAAAAAATATTTTGGATTTATTTCAAAATATTGTTTTACTCTTGGTTTTCCTCGAAATACACTATAAATAAACTGAAAACTAATAATTGTTTAATTTTAATCAAGAGTCTGAAACAAGAATTTGAATATTACGAGAATTTGCAGAATATTATTTGCATTTTACATATTCTTAGCTTAAATGACAATTAATTGTGCGGAGAATATATACTATTTGTATAAAATATTCAACGATTATAAATAAATTTGTTTAAATTATGCAACATTTGGGTAATTCAGTAATAAATTGATGTTTTTATTTTATTAATTAAACACACAATAGACAGGCATTATATGCATCTCGACTCCCGTCTCGCTATTAATTTTAAACATTAATTAACATCTTTTTATAAATTTATGTTTTGTTTGAAAACACACCACAATCTCAGAAAATATACAATTTATAAATAACTTAAAATTATAATTAAAATGTTTTAAAAATCAGATATTTTGTTAACCACTGAAAATGTATTTATAATCAGCAATTTTCTATCATTATTATAAACAAAAAAATTTATTTTATAAAAATGTAAAATACTGTGAAAGTCATAGATTATGACACTTTTACAAAAAAATAAACTTAAATTAAAGAATTAATTATTTAATTTTAATCAACACTAACCTAAACTAACTCATATAAACTTAATTAATAATATCATTAACAATGTTTATTAATTGAATGTTTAAAGTAAATTAATATTAATTTTATCAAAAAGTGTTGCGAACGGTAAATAACATGTCAAGAAAAATAACGTTTCGATTAATTTATGGAAATTTTTGATAAGATTTTTCAAATCACTTTCATTTGTATAAATTAATTGCAAATACAAATTGAACGCTAAGAGAGTTAAACGTAAATAAATATTAAATTTAATTTATTACACTAGAAACTACATTTATCAATAATATAACTGTAAAAGTGCCCTTGCTCTTTTTATGTAAAGTTACATTCATGATTTGGCGCCAGTTGTTATTCTAGTATCAAAAAAATCTATATTAAACATAAATATTATGCAAAAACACTGAATATATAATTACATTGAATTCAAATGTAAGCCTAAACACAAAATTTATAACATATTTGATTTTAAAAGTAATTTATTTAAAAAGTTATAAATATTTATAAGTTTTATTCATTGAAAGCAAAGCGAGAATTGTATCGATTTTTTGCACACAATTTCGCAATTGTAGTGAAAGGGGAGTCAAAGCGAGTAATAGAGAGACACCTGTTATGCGGTCAACGAAACCATTGGTTGTGAAAGTGTTTTGCAATTAAAGCACAAAAACAGCGATTTCTTTGAAATACAAATGAATTGACGATTAGTTTTGAATCCAAAAGTATTTGACTATTCATTGAATGATTGAATCAATCAATCGCTGCATTCATTGCCGACAAATGTATTGCTAATCACTTCCGGGACTCAATCGCTGGCCTTTCGCTCAAATGAATCGGCAATGGATTTGAAGATAGAAGACATCGAGAGACTGATCCACGAGTTCTACCACAACAGCAGCCAATCGTCGCACTCGGAGGCCAATCAGTACCTGACATGTGTTCAGGTGTCGGCCCAGGCGTGGGATGTGGTGTCAGTGCTGTTGAATCCAAGCAAACCTCTTGAGGTGCAGTACTTCGGCGCCTCCACTCTCTACACCAAAGTGACCAAATTCTACCACGAATTGGATCCACACAAACAATCGGATCTCAAGAACCAATTGCTGCAACTCTTGATCTCCTATCTGTCACTCGAGGGCACGAAGATTGTGGTGACACGGATTGTGGTCTCATTAGCCGCTTATGTGATCCACTCTGTGGCCAACAATTGGGAGAATGCGGTCACAGATCTGGTCAATACTCTTCAGCCAAACAAATTGCCTCACATTCCGGTCAATAGAGTTTTGCAAACTCTTATGGATCTGTTGTCTGCGATTCCCGAAGAGTTTCAGACCATTTATATGACACAACATCAGAAAATAGTGATCAGAAGTGCTTTATTGAAGTTTAACGAACAGATATTCGCCATTGTTTTGTCGCTTATGTCTGAACCACAACTTCCCGATGAGATCAGACTCTCAACCATCAAATGTTTCTCCAATTGGTCTCAAAATATGGGTCCTTTGCTTATCGCTGACAATCACGAAGAGATTGTTTTGTTAGTTCTTCAGTCGGTTTGTAATGAAAATGTGAGCCAAACGGCGGTTGAGGCCATCACTACCATCTATTCTCATCCAGAAATGCAAAAACAACCAAATCTTGTCTTAAAACTGATGGACCATATGATGGGATTAGAGCCCACTCTCAATAAAGCCATCCAAGAGTCTAATCCGGAGATGTCTAACAATATATACACACTTTTCATTCAAATCACTGAAACTCATTCGCGACTTCTTTTGGACACTTTGATCGATAAGCCCGAGAATCGACACAATATTCTTAAGGCCATTGCAGTAGTACTTCAGTGCAGTTCAACACCCGGTTATCACTCCATCGACGAGACCTGTAGTGAACAGACATTCAATTTTTGGTACACTCTTCAGGACGACATCATCGCTTCGGATGAATCGCGAATTGAGACTTATTTAACACTATTTAATCCGATATTTCATTCACTAATTGACGCGTTTTTGGTGAAAGTGCGATACCCTATGGACAGTGTCTACGAGAATGAGTGGAACAGCTATGACAGGGAAAGTTTCCGGTGTTATCGTCAGGACATCGGCGACTCATTCATGTATTGTTACAATATATTGAGAGTTTCGATGCTTTCGAGTTTGTTATCGCACTTTGAAGTGGCGGCCAATCAGTTGGCGTCCTCTATGGCTGCGGATCAGCACAAGTCGTGGCAGTATTTCGAAGCGGTTTTGTTTGCGTTCAGTTCAGTGGCGGAAAACATAGGTCCGTCTGAATCCGTGTATTTGCAACAACTGTTTAACGCATTGCCGAACATTCCGTTCGCTTACGTGACGTCCGCACGACTGTTGGCCACAGCGATGGACACTCTCACCGCTTATGCCGAATGGATTTCTAACAACTCTTCATATTTACCAAATGTCTTAACACTGCTTATGATTGGTCTCAAGTCTACCGAATACGTGACCATTTCGGCGACGATGGCCCTGAAGGACATCACTCGTGAATGTCAACACATTTTACGACCATTTGCTCAACAAATACTTTCCGTTTGCGATCAGTCGTTAAGCCCTGAATCGCATCTCAAGCCTAAAGAGAAATCAAGAATAATGTGTTCAATTGGTCTGACATTGTCTGTCCTTCCGCTCGAAGACATAATGATTGCAATAAACAAACTCTTGACTCCCATTATCACTGATATTCACAACGTATTGAATCAATGCGACCGCGAATCCAGTAATATAGACAACGAGACGGTGCGGACACACGTGTCGGCACAGCTCTCAATGTTAGCGATGCTCTTCTCGACACTTGATGTGAACGTCAAGAGAAACGATTCCGGAGACGAACAACAAATTGTGACCACTTTTAAAGATCATAACTCCAGTCCTCAACCTATTTATATAATTCTAGAACAGGTTTTGAAGAGTTTTATTAATTTCTATATTAATTGATATTAATGTTTAATTCGTTTCATAGGTTTTGCCAATTTTCAACAGTATTGGTACCAAATGGCCAACAGATGAGGCGATCACCGAATCTCTCTGTGAATGTATTAAGAAGTCAGTGATAACACTATTGGACGAAATTAAACCACTCGTCCCAAAGATATTGGAATTATTGTTATTTGTGTTCAAAATCTCTGGTCAGACATCGATTTTAGACATTTCCAAACAATTGATTACATTGTTTGGAAAAGACGTGGATTTGCAAAACGATTTAAACAAATATTTTGTGGAAATATGTAATCATACGATGAGTTGCTGTCAAACAGATATTAGACAACAGACAGCACTTCTGGAAGTGTTTTACTCTGTTTTGGCAAATATAGTGAAAAGAGTTCCCGCGTTATTCAGCAGTACATCGTTGGACGTGTCGACACTATTCCGGTGCGCGATGTCTGCCCTCATATTGCCTGAGAAGCCGACCGTACGCTACAGTTCGGCATTCATTAGCGAATTCGTGATACTTAGCCGCGAAGTGGAGCCCATGTGTAAAGTGGTGAACGACGAGATCGAGAATCTGGTCGGACAGGTGTTTGTGGTGATCGGCGGGACGTATGACTCGCCCCGATGTGTGGTCGAACACATGGCCGACATCGTGATGGCTCTCAACTGGAAATACTTCGATAACCTGAC
Organism: Medioppia subpectinata; assembly: GCA_905368565.1. NCBI lineage: Eukaryota > Metazoa > Arthropoda > Arachnida > Sarcoptiformes > Oppiidae > Medioppia > Medioppia subpectinata. The sequence goes on from CAJPIZ010000086.1 coordinate 18,851, forward strand.
GCGTTGTGTCAATGCACTCATACTGAAGGACGGTTTTCCCACCGCTCACGTCAACCACGAGAAGAAAACACATTTCGTTAGACTTATTCTCTCTCAACGGAAGAACAAACGAAAGCTTAAGGAAGTGATCAACGAATTCAGTCTCACGTGTCGGGGACTCATTGGCAATGAATACAGCAATCAAATGATTAAACTTCCCTTTTAAGGCTTAACCACACAATCACAACACACTCTGCGATCCATTGTTTCTCTCATTAAGTTTGAAATTACTAATTGAAATACTTGTTTGCATGCCATAGGCTTTCCTAACTCTTATATAACAGAATTTACCAAATGATGTGTACTTTGTTTTCATTTATATAACACACATTTACTGTAAGTTATTATTTTCGAAATCAACACATATTTTGATATAAAACTCTTATCCATTAAAAATAATGTTTGATTTAATTTTTATTATAACATTCTTTTGTATACGAATTGTAACATATTTTTAACAATAAATGCTATTTTGGTTTTGTTGTCACAATATCTGTTGTGTTTGTTATTTACCTATAATTTCCTAAATATAAATATTTAATAAAAGGTTAATTGTATTAAAAAATATACATAACATAAAAATAATTTAACATTTATTCAAGAATTTCGTTGAGTTCTTCGATAAATATAACAAAATAATGTTTTAAAACATTAAACAATTTCATAGATATATCCAATAGACTAGTAATTTTGAATATAAATCAAGATAAATGACAAATAATAATAAAAAATTTACACAATATTAAAAATGATCCCATTTTTGTGAAATGGATTTCTCAACAATTAATTGACTTTTAAATTAACAAAAATTGAGTAAAAGTATTGAAATTATTCGCTATTATATATGACGTCAAATTGGTTTTAAAAATGCAAAACGTGTTGCAGTGAAACTAACAGTCGTTATGTCTCTGTAAACTGGATTCTGGTTGTAATTCTGTGATCAGATTTGTCTCAAAATTACATTAAAAAATTAAAAAACATTATTTGTTAAAATATAAAATCGTTACTTGAAATACAGTTCATCGGTAGACATAACGCCTTATATTAGATATACGTGCAAAACGTTTACAATTTTACTATTGCATAGAAATTCAAGTTATTATTATTATAGCAATTTCCAGTTAACATCCGTTTGCCATACCTTTTATATACAATATAAAATAATTTACTATTTTCTTGTTGTCAACGGATTATTATAATTCCAATTTTCACCCAAACTATGGAAGACCTGATAGATAATAAAAAAGTCCATAAAAATGGTGTTTAAAAACAATTATGACAAACAATGATTACCCTATTATCCCATTTGACACCCTTTTCCTGTCTCTCTTTGACGAGTTCTCTCTGATTCTGTTCGACATTAAACTTAGCGCTTGTGGCGGCGCTCACGTCCTGCTTCTTGAGCGCTGCCGTCACTTCTTTCCACAGATTGCGAGATTCGTACACTTCCTGCTGACCGATGGGTTTCACTTGCTTTTTGATTATTCGGATCGTTTTCGTGTCGACAAACACTTCGCTTTTGCCCGATTGAGTCCATTTCGCTTGCATTAAACCATTCCATTCGCCCGAAACCGTCACAATTGACTTCTTGGTGGGCGGAGGACTGAATACTTCGGCACTAACTCTATGTTTTTTGCCGCCATAGAAGGGCTGACGTTTCGGATACCAAATGGTTAAGCAATTGTGTGAGAATTGTATTTAAAAAAGTCATACTTTAGTTTGAAATTCAATGTTAGCAGAAAAGCCGGTTTGTTGGCAGTGAATAGTGACGGGTCCGCCCAATTCAACCCACGGAACCGTTAGTATTGAGCGGCCGTAAGCGCTGGGAAACGTACAAACGTACTCTTCTCCCTTGTCTAACAAATATATAGAACCGATTCCTATATTATTCACACCAATACTAAGGCCAAGGAATTTGCTTTTCGTCCAAATATGACCTATAATTTTAAGTTATTTATAAATAAATTATTATTTAATGGCTAAAAATTTTTAACGCTTATAACTTTAGAATTAAATACCGGAACACATGATCCGTTTATCGACATTTTCGGCATAAAAAGCAGAGATCGGCGGATGATGTGAGACCTGTTCGGCAATAAATGTAAGATTTGTAGTATTGGCCCACGGAATCGGACCCTCAATAGCTTTGTTTTCCTAATATTACAAAACAAATAAAACAATTCATAAACATTATAATTAAAGTTAATTTTAAAATATCATGCCTTGGATTCAACGCCGGGAACATTCCAATAGCATTTGAATACTTCTCCCAACACAGGATTGTACGGCTTTTTAGCGATAGAGCTCTTGCGTCCGGCGTGGAAAGCAGACAAATACCACTTTAACACTTGAACCATACGGTCCTGAGGTGTGGGACAGTCGGTAATACTACCAAATCAATGGTAAAATTAGTTGCAATCAAATCGGGAGTCTATGCAATGATCTCATACCTAACAAAGAGATCCGGGTGTGCAAAGAAGTCGGCATACATTTCAAGCAATGAACGCCTCTCTAATATAAATGTCGGCAAAACTACTTTTGTTAAATCCATTCCAATCTTCACCTGAGATATAAGATGCGAGATAACAGATCCGTGGCCTTCGATGCTTCCCAACTCTTCCTCTTCGCTTTCGTACATCAGGTCGTAATCAATGGATTTGTCGTCTTTCGAGTTAACGGTTTGCAAACTCATGTCTTCTAAATTGTCGATCACTTGAGTAACACTTTCGACAATTGGTTTTGTCATCACAGATGTGGGCGAAGTCTCTTCGGGTGCGTCATAGAAGAAGTCGTCGTCATCGCTGCTACTGTAAGACACTTCTGGCACTGAATGCAAATTGAGAACCGATTCGCTCACAGAATAGTTATGCTCTAATGGAGGACGGCTTGAGATGGGAGACGACACCACTCTGTTATCACTGCTAATCTCTATTTGGTTCTCATTGTTCACTAATTCTTCACTGAGCGATGAATTGGTGGTCGAGTCGACACTAGTTGTGGCGATACTGTTAGTGAAAACTCCATTCACAGGATGTGTTGTGTTCTGATTGGATACCAATTTTGAAATGTTTACGAATTATTTTAAATTTTATGTCAAAATAAAACTCTAAAAAATAATATATTATTATAACTGAACTAAACTCTGCAAACCTTTGCAATTTGTAGCAAAACTATAGTATGTTTGATGCCATCCAATAAAGATAATGTCTTGTCTTTAATAGCAATGTATTTTTCCTTTTCAGACTCGTTGGACGCGCTATCGATGTGTTGATCCAATTGTTTGCTTTGAGTTATCAATAACTGTAAATAAGTGTCCGTTTCTGTGAGTTTACGTTCAAAATCGGAAAGTGTTGGCACTTGGCTTTGATCACTCTTTTTGATCCGTCGCCGGTGTGTGTGTCTTAAGATAGTGTCCTCTAAGGCTGTCACCCAACGACTCCTCTCCTCGGCGTCGTTGGCTATAAGAGTGGATGAGACTGTGTTTTACGAGACATTTCAATATTTTAAAAAATAATTTATTGTAAAATTCTTGGCATAAAGTTTAGAATAAAAGCATTAATAATAATGATATAATGAATATATTCTTTAATTATGTTTCTTCTGATAGAAAAGATGGCAAATATTAATGGAAAAAACGAGAAAATGTTAATTGAATTTCGATTTTTATTTGTGTACCTTTGATGACATGGAAACAAACGTATTGTCCGTATTATACTGTTTAAAATCATATCTCAATAGAGTATTATATAATCGCAATTGAAATACGCTATTATTTTTTACACTGTTTGACGTTTTGCGCAAAGCATATGATAAAGCATTCAATTATTTGATTTTTGAATAAATGTTAAACCAATTCAGAGAATGCGTACAAAAAACACTTGAATTTGCTTTTAATTTTTCACTGAAAAAAGTATTTTATCGCAAAATAGTCTATAAATCATCAAAAATATAAAAATGAAACTAAAAATTGTTTTAAATCAATAAAAAATATAATAAAAAATTCTAGAAATTCTGTCAGCGATTGTTCGCATATTAATAGCAATATTGGTATTCAAATTATGTCAACAGACGTGAGGGTAAAGACAGAGAGAATTAGATGCAAAAAATATGATTACAAACCCTGGAAGTGAAACATCTTTCCGTCGACTGTTATGGTGAAAGTGCTGTCGTCTTCGTCATCGATGCCAATGACGGCGCCCTTCAGTTGTCATCAAAATTCAATATTTCATTTGTAACCCATTTTTAGTAACAAATAATCGAAATATACATTTGAAATAAAGTATATATTTTTGCAAACAAATTATATTTACCTTAAGCCTAACACAACCTCTTCGGTCGCCTTTTATCATCTTTTCCTTCGACTAAATTATATTTAAAAAACTTTATATTAAATACCGAAGAAGTAATGAATTATAATATTAATACAAATACCGTATAATAGCTAAGAAGACCCGCGTTGTCGTCCAATACAAACCTATTTAACAACAATTATAGCGATATTAGATTCAATAACTATTAAAACATATGATAATTATTTTGCCATAAATTAAATGATTTGTCAGCAAATAAAGTGTGCGTTCAATGCAATGGTATTTAAGTCTTCAATCAATTAATACAACATATGAGACAAAAAATAATAATAATTAGCTTTCAATGCAATAATCAATTGGTTTGACTTAATCTATATAAGAGTTATCTCAACAATGACTTCAATTATCGCAACTCATAATCACTCTTCACTCCAATTCACAACCAATTATCTCCACAACTGATCCCAACATTCACTTCATTTATGCCAAAGTCTAGACTTACGCCCAAAAACTTATATTTAGTTTTTTTTAAAAATTCAATCCTAATTAAAAAGATAATTGAATTCAAAACAAAAATGACAACAAATTGATGACAAATGATTGAATTGATGGCACTTAAGAGGTTGTAGTGTTTAAGATATCATACCATCGATACTGCCATCCCTTCATGACATTAGTCCACTTACAAAGAGGTCCTTCCATTGTATTCAATACTGACATCAAATCCAATACAAAACACGTCCACTAATTAGACACCAAATTATACTTCAAACCAAACATTCAAAATGCAATCACTTTCGCAATCAATTCAATCAATTCACACCCTTTCACGACTTGTGTTCATTCAAATGGCTTTTAATATATCAAACAAAGCGTTAAAACACATTCATTCATATGATGTAAATTGTGTTCAATTAATAAAACATGTTTTGTAATAATTAGTAAATAGTTTTGTTATGATTTGATTAAAAACCCAAAAAAGTAGTCAACAAAATAGTGGCACTAAAAGCACACATCGATTCACTCCAAGCGGTCGCTAAACAAACCATTCATTACTAGAAATAATGCAATGAATTTGTTATGAAAAATGCAGAGATTGTCTCAAAACATCTCTCATTCAATGCTATTGTATGGCAAACATAGAGTGCATTACTGTTACCATTCATTCACCACGAATTAACCATATTAATTGATCATGGTCATTTTATATGTACATTTTATTTAACTAATTGATGATTAACTGAGCATTTGTTATAAATGAGTGCCAAATAAGCTGTAAGTTATCACTAATGAGGTATTGAATGAAGAAATGAGTGACAAATGCGACGAAGAAGTGAAAGACAACTCAAACGATGACAACAATCACAAGAATGACGACATTGTCTTCAATGCAAACGAAACGATATTAAAATGTGCCGAAAATGGAGACCTATTAGGAGTTCGCGAGTGTCTGGAGAGAGACCCTCGTCTGGTGCTGGCAGTGGACAGCGATCGCTATACACCACTGCATCGGTCGTCGTATAACAATCACATCCAAGTCATGCGATTACTCATCCAAAGCGGTGCGGATGTGTCCGCGCGGACGACCGACGGCTGGACTCCACTTCACTGCGCGTCCAAATGGAGTCACGTGTCGGCCGCGGATCTGCTCATCAATTGCGGCGCCGATATCAACGCGGTGTCCAATGGAGGCAATACTGCTCTCCATTTGGCCGCCAATCACAACAACCGACCGCTTGTGGAGCTGTTCCTCTTCAACGAAGACACGGACACCACTCTCGCCAACGAAAGCGGAGAAACCGCTTATCACATCGCGAAGAGGTCTTCGCCGCTCTACCAGTTGTGGCACTATTTGTAACATTCATTGTCATCACATTCACCACACATTCATTCATACCATTTGTTTGTTATAGTTATATATTTTTACAATAAATGTCTATATTTTAAATTAAAAGTCATTTTTCTGTAATTAAAATAAATTATATTAACAAAAGTTTAAACGAAATAAAAGTTTATTTTTTGTTTTAAATTAAAAACTTGTGTTTTTAAAGTTATCCAAAAATTCTTTAACGCAAATATTGTGTTAATTTTATAAACAAAATGATCATAATTACAATTAAATTAATATTTACCTCAATTATAATCACTAAAACATTAATAAAACTAAAAGTTTTAAATTACAAAAATGAGTGCTAAAAGCGGACGTAATTTGCGTTAAGAAATAGTGTTTATATTTTGATAACAATTGAGTGAATGTTATAACTGCTAATTGGGATCAACTGTAGTGACAATTGTGACAATGGTGTGGCCAGAACTGCCGGACAAGTGGACACATAAGCCGATATGGCTGCCCCCGTATCCAATCCCCGCCGGAATGTTCCCAAATATGACCGCTTATTACACCCGCAAAGAGCTCGACGACGAACCACCGAAGAAGAGGTACTACTTCTTCGACACTCCCGACTACGAGGACTGCCATAAGAAGATCTATAACTACGGCCTCTTTGGCGCCAAAGCGGGTATTGTATTGACCACTCATTGAATGGTTAACATTATATCTGATGTCCAAACCATTTGCATAAACAGCCGGAATCTTAGCCATGTTTGATGTGATGGCAAACAAACAGTTGTCTTACGTGAAGGCCTTCGGACGAGTGGCCACTTGTTTCGGACGCATCGGTACTTTGTTTTAATCATCACTTACTATGACATATGTGTAACAATGATGTGATTTAATTGATCCAAAAGGCGGTTCATTTCTGATATACCCGGCAGTGGTGTGTTGTGTGGCGAACCTGAGGGGCAAACAGCACGACACGTATGAACACCCCTGGAATCACATCATCGGCGGCGCCTCTATTGGTCTCATTTGGGGCTATAAGTGTCCGTTTGATTGCTTTCTAGTGTTATAATCAATGATTTTGACGTGTATTTTGTGTCCTGTGTTTAGTCCGAAGCACTGGAATCGGTGCGGGTGTGGCGCTGGCGGGCGCTCTGTTCGGTGTACTCAACCTTCGAGCAAACACTCCGACACCCAATTTCCCTGAAGGTTGGCAAATATTTTTCCCCAACGATATCGAACAGATCCGAGTGGAGAATGGAGTCCTCGGCGGTCAGAAATGGGGTGATATTAGACTCGGTTGGAGTCTCGCAGATCCCGGACGCAAACCACTCGAGTAATAGCCCGACACTCGTAGTGACACTCAAATTGTTTGTAAATTATAATGAATTAGGTTTAGAGATGTAATCAAATGAAAGGCATTTGATTTAATTGTAATATTTAGCAGATTTTATTGGAATTAAAATTTTAAGCTTAAAATTGTTAACGATTTTTGTTTTATGTTTTTATAATATATTTTATAAACACATTTTTAGAGACGAAATAACAGATAATATAGTTTTTTATGGAAGACATTAATATCAAAAAGAATTGCAATCAATAGTGGATTAAAGATAAAAGTAATTATTAATTGAGTTCTTTCAGCGATAACTCAAACTTCTTGAGGAAGATATCGACGTGAGTGTTGTTGAAGGTTAGAGTTGTTCGCACTCGCAGTGTCGCCGCACCACTACCTCCGCAGTGAATGCCATTTTTGTGCAGAACCTATCAATTCATTCAATTTGTATTTATTAATAATCAATTTTGTCACCAATTATTAGCTAATATGACAAACCTTTACGGCTTTGTCTCTGAGTTCTGGTGTATGGAAATCGATGGCACAGAAGGTTCCCTTTCCTCTTGCCCTCAACAATATGTTTGGGTATTTGTTTTGCAGTGATTCCAAGCCTTTAAGCATATAATCACCGGTTTTGGCAATATTTTCGATGAGATTCTGTTCTCGCATTACTTTAACCACTTGTTCCAGAAAAATCAACTTTGAGGCGTCGCCTAACCATGTGTTGAATATACGGTAGGGTTGATCCGGTCTGAACGGGTTCTTGTAATAAAAGCCACCGATTTGTAACTTTTTGCTAAACGTAACGATATCTGGACTCTCGTCCAGATTGAAGTGCTCGTGAGCCCACATACGTCCAGTGGGTCCGCCACCTGTTTGTACCTAATATTTGCGTTTAACATCAATTAGTCTTTCTATTCAATTAACTATCAAATGTATGCAAACCTCGTCCACAATAAACGCCACACCATTTTTGGTGCATATTTTGCGCAATCCTTGGAAGAACTTAGCGGATCCGTGATTATCGCCGCCCTCGCCCTGAATGGGCTCAATGATCAGTCCGGCCACCGGAACGCCTCTTCGGCCGAACTCGTCGATCAACTCTTGCACTTCTCGCAGACATTTTTGATCGGTTTTGTCGTTTTCGGCCGCGTTTTCATTCAGTGGGTATTTATATACAGGATATGTAGCGATAGGCCAATCAAATGCGGGCACATCCAGCTTATGGATAGCCTTGGAATGCGTGCAACTGTGGGTGCCGTTCATATTATCAATTAATACCATCCGACATATGGATTAAGTTTATATCAAACCTGAGGGCACCGAATGTGCGGCCGTGAAAGCCTCCTTTGAAAGACAATATGCTTAGTTTAGGAGCGCCGGGAGTCATGTTATTGAGACACGATTGCAAGTCTTCAGCACTCGGCGCCGCACCTTTTCTCTCGCGGTTCTGATACCAAAAACAGGCCGCTATTCATGCAAACGATTGATTCATTTTTATTTATAATTATAATTATTTTTAAAAAATGCTATACCTTTGAGTGCGTTCTCTACGGAACAGCTTCCACAGGCCATTGTCTGCACTTCAGTCAGGCCTTTGGGTGCGATCGACAGAAGCGCTGTCTTCAGTTTGTCAGCAAAATCTTTTGGCGGAAGGATTCCGAGCGCCGCTCTGTTCACAAATGTGGCCAAATTGCTCGGATCGGAGGCGGCCTTCAGGAGCGCCGGATGATTATACCCCAGAGGTATGGATGATATCTGACTGTATATATCGAGGAACACATTGCCGTCGGCATCGCTCAAGTAGTTGCCCACGGATTTGGTATAATCGACAAACAATTGAACCGCCGATGAATTCTGAATGGCATTCAATTCTTCTTTCAATCGTAAAGAGTTAGGTCCGGGAACTGCGGTCACGACCCGCGGCTCCGACGGCTCCTGAAGTTGAGTTGCGAAACACGCCTTACATATGGAATCGAGCGATGATTTGTACGGCTTCTGGAGTATAGATCTTCTCACAGTATTCAACATTTTTGTGCACTTTTTTAGACCAAACTATTGAATAAAAATAAAATAATTACTTAAAATTATATTTATTTTATTAATTATTAGTTAATTTATATGCAATAGACAAGAGATAAGTACAAAACTTGGAAGTTGTCACAGAATAAACTAAAATATACACAAAATAATCATGTTTTTCAGTACCTGATGTGTGTTATAGCAATCGGTTGCATAACTTTCGATAGGCTTTCCAAGACTTTTAGTGATTTATTAGATATAATGGTTAGCTAGTGATAAAATTCAAGGTCTTTTTGGGTACTGGTTTTGAATGTTAATACAAATTGAATATAAGCTCTGCAAATGAATGCTATAATTGGTTATAGAATAAAGTGTGTGAATAAAGTGAACAAATGTTTGCTTGTGTTATGAAATGCACTGCAAATTAGATTTAACTTTGGGTTTAGGTTTGGGTTGTTTGGGATTGTGATCAATAAAAAGCCATTTTTGAATCAATCCTCTCTGCTCTGCAATACGCATATGTGGGCCATCACTGGCTCTTCACTTCAATCCAATCCCTTATTAGTTGTGATTAGTATTTATTGAATATTATATCAATTTTATTAATAATTCATTATAATTGTCATGAATAATATTTGAATCAATTTACCAATAAATGCCTCTATTATAGCATCGAATGTGAGAATTTAGAGAAAGGTAACCACTTTGTAATGCAATGCACCGCACATTAACCATATCTACAAAGTATTACTTTCAACACAAATGTGGTTTATATTGAATATTCTTCATGAATATACTGTGTGTCAATACTTAGACTATGCAAATGTCCATATAGTAAACCATTGTTTTTTCTTTTAGCAAAACATGACCACCAATTTCTCGAGAAATATTTGAGTGAATTGAAACAAAATTGAATCACAAACAAATCACTATCATATCTATTAGTATTAAAAATTATAATTAGATTTAATGACCCGACGGTCGATAAATAACATTTTCCTGAGGGTATACTCCATAGAGATATTATGTAAAATGGATAAAAATACAATAATTGTCTACTATTTTCTTACAATAAAATTACAATAAAATTAACGAATGATTTTAATTATTAAAATATTATGACACCATGGTCGTCTTATGTATATGAGTGATGATTTGAATCAGATATTGTTTTAAATTCTAATTGAATTATTAATTCTAAAGCACATTAGGATTCAACGTAATGATAAGTAAGCATCTCGGCAAAATATTATTTACCGATGGTTGGATCATTGTATTGAAGCATAATTAAACATATAATTAATAATTATATATAAAAAGCTTAATTCTTAATATTTATTGATATATTAATATTCTTATTCTTCTATAATTCAATGAAGATATTATTCAAAGCAAACTTTTAGTCACTTTTAAATTAGCTCTCATTTCAAGGCAATAGTTTGTCGTCTATTAAATTTTTATACAATAATAACATTTTGGATAAACATGTGATTGGAATAAAAGACTGTTTCCTTTTTAACATTTTAAAATAATTCTATAATTTAATTATTAAAAGCAAAAGTATTTACAAATTTGACATTCGTGTGCAAAATCCGTCAAAACGGGGAAACAATTTGTATAAAAATAAATTAACTTACTTTTTATTAAAATCGATAATAACTTCATTTAGAAATTAAATGCATTATAAATGACATTAATTGAAATAAATGATACAAAAACACATTATAATTAATATAACTTTTTATTTGATTTCAAATATACAATAAATATGAAAAATTAAAATTCCAACAATCATTTGATGAGTGATTTGAGTATCGAGTGATGCTTTTTCTCTACTTAACGATATTTAATAAATTATTTTTGAAAATAGATTTTGTTTTACAGACAAAAAACATATAAAACAAAGTCTACACCAAAATGAGTTCTAATACAACTAAATCTGATTTCAGACATACTTTTAATTTAGATTTGAATCAATGATTGCAATCATTACATAAATATTTAGCGTAACCTTTCAAATGGCCGACACTTCAGTGTATGACAAATATATATAACAAAACTATTGGTAATTCTTTTTCTTGTTTTCATTTGAGAAAAATAAGAAAATTTCATAAAACTTTCCAAAAACTTTCAATTCATACAAAATATTTATCTATCGATAGAATCGTCGGTAGGATTGGGTCCGCCCTTTGTTTTGTGGCCGCGCTTTCAATACCACAGCATATGATATGAATAGCGCTCAGGATTTACATAGTATTTACATTTCAAAGCAAAAACATTCCAATGCTTTGTTTCAGAAGAATCTCATTTACAAGTGTTATGTATTGCGAAAATAGTAAACTCTAAATGAATTGACATTTTTGTTTGTTTTGAACAAATCATTCAGTGATACCGTTTTCTCTGGCTTATAGTTGCATCCAATTATAAGTCATCAGCAATTTTGGATCTAATACCTATTTCACTTACATATTGCATAATTGCTTGAATTATTATGTGAATAAATTTTTATATTCTCAAAAACGCGTTTGAACTATAGAATTATAATCAATAATCAGTAAGAGGCAAATTCTAGTAATTCAAAAATTTACTGAAGATTGCCTTCATTCTAAAATAAATATTTCTAACAATTAATGAATATTAAATAAAACTTGAATGTGAACAATTTCTGTTTGTTTAAAATTGACATACTGTACAATTGCATGCAATTATAAACTCGAGAAAACGGTACATTAAAAAGTGTAGTTTATAAGCGAAAAATATAATATTTACAAATTGCTGAAACAGACATAAAAACCAGATTAGAGTCGATTATATGACTAGAAATACATTACTTTGAGTCAGATTTGAGAAAATTGTGGCAAAATATAGTTTTTGTATTACATTATGCAAAACTATGCAAACATCTAAATATATTGTATATAAAACTAGTGAATCGATTGCTCTTTTGTACAAATTCTCTCATTCCTGACCACAAGTACTGCACATTTGTGTCCGAATTGTACTATAATTTTGCCAACAAATAGGAAATGTTTGAAAACATGTAATGATAAATGTTTAGAAAATATCGACTTTTCAGATGACTAATGAAGAGATAAAGCAATTGAACATAAAAACATATTTCATGATGAGATGAGACAGTTATATACAAATATATATAATTCTTTATGTAATGGTTTTTGTGTGAAAATTGCAAATTTAGCACAATTTTTGATAAAACATAACAAAAGCTCAAACTTGTGTCACATGACTGACAATATTATTATTTGGCACAAAATCATTCATTTCGATACCATTCGTCTCAATGACGACATATCCGTTTGATTTCCTGATTAGGTTTGGTTTGATTTGGTTTCCGGTCAACTGATTCACCGCATTGTGCAATACATAGCCATTACTATCCCTAACAAACACATCACTTTTAGGCGACTGTTTCGGCGCAGACATCGCTGTCCACTCTTCCGAATCACTTATATGTGTGTCGCAGTCGTCGTCCACTTCTTGCGATGACGTCCGCAATGGATAGACGGGATGGACAGATGGGTCGACGCGAATGGCATCGGTTTGTGCCGTGTGTTGAGCGTCGATCGCATTAATGTTTTGTATTTTCTCACAATCAGTAAATGGCATACAATTTTGTGTAAATAGTTTTTGATTCGTGAGGTCTGTCTGTTCGTTGTCGCCATTAGAAGAGGTCGACGAGACCTCCGCGTCGTAACTGTTTTGCGACCAGTCGTGCTCTAAACGCTTCTTCAACGGCTTCGGCGGTAATGTTTGGCCGTTTTCTATAATACTCTCGATTGTGATGTAACCGTCGTTTGGCTTTACGATCATTTTGTTGCCCTTTTCGGGCAAAAAGTTTGTCACATAATTGTTTGGGATATGATTTTGTCGTTTGTTTCCGTATTTATAATACGGACGGTTAGGCGAAGAGGTTTTGCTGGTAGTGTTCGTGTCATACATAATACAATTGGCTTTGGGATCGGAAAAACTACAATAATTAACAATATTTGTGAGACTTTTAGCCAACTCTGGTTTCGTTAAGTCAGTCAATATGTTGTCGTCTTCTCTAACGGGTAATTCGCAAAGCGAGGGCTCACTGTTGGCCAATAGAGAGTATATGCAGACATTGTGTCCCAACGGTGTGTCATATAAAGGATTTTGCACTTCATTTCTTGTCGGCATAATTAGCGCTGAGATCTTAGAATTAGTTTTAATATTCTTGGGTTTCCGTCTCCTCTTATTCCTGACGAGACCAGTGTTGATATCGAGTCCCGAGTCTTTACTACCACTGGAATCGCTATTACGAGACGAGATCTCATCCAATATTGGAAGGGGAGGTTTGGGACTAATTTTGTTGACGCGTTGCGCTTCTATTAATTCAATGCTCAAGAGTTGAGTATCGATCTCAACGCCAGAATCCGACGACATGTGAGCCTCTCCTCCGCTGAAATGGGAGGAAACGCTTTCGTGTTGTCCGCTATCACTGCTCGCCATACGAAGGAAAGCATCGTTCGGCTTATTTGAAGTGTTCCTATATATCAAGCCCTCAGTCGACGAATTACTTGTGTGCGAAAGACCTGATCCGTGTCTGTTCTTAAACGAGTCGTCGTCGTTATCGTTAACGGACGCGATATTAGGTATACTATCTGTTCGACCAAATGGTCCAAAGCTGTCGCCGTTGTCTCTGTCCGACTGGTCGGTCACGAGTTGTGGCACTTCCAGGCCTTTGGGTAATTCAATGTGAAGACTATTAATAGATCGGATGTGTTTCTTCATCCATCGAACCAATACAACCAAAACCATCACTAATAACATTAGCCCAAGTGTTCCACCGGCGACCAAACCTATTACTGTACCGATCGGTCGTTTGTTGAATAGACAGGCATTCAAATTAGTCCTATCGCTGTAATGACTGTTATATTCGGTGTCATTTTGTCCGAAGTTTGCGGCACTGATTCTGACCGCATATTGTTGATGATATTCCACGGATTGGTCGCGTCTGTCGCAGTCTAACGACAAATAATATTCGGTATTCTTTCCGGACGTATTGTACACAACGGTTGTATTATCGGTACGAATGAGTTGCAGATAATAGATATCAATGGGACCGTTGGCCGCATTCGGCGGTGACCACGAAATGCGAACCGAAGTCGAGTTATGGACTTCACTTCTGGGCGGATCCATCTTCTGTGGCTTCCACGGCATCGTCCGAATGGCAATGCTTGGAGTCATGGGTGAACACAACGCCTCGCTATTACAGGCGCGCACACGTATGTCATGCGTTGTGTAACTGTAGAGACCGCTAACCGTTTTGACACAACCATCGAGAGTGCAAATATCGGGATTCAGTTTATAACTAATGTTATTCAACATAATCTCGTAATAGAATATCTTTCCGTTCGGCAGTTTCGGTGGTTTCCACGACAGAGACAACGAATTGTTGGTCACATCACTCACGGCCAGACTCGACGGCGCGTCTTCTGGCGAATCGTGTTCTGTGGTCTCGTATTTGGGATCGCTTTCATCGCTCGGTCCGGAGTCGGAGAACGAGACGACAGTAATCTTGTATTTAGTGAACGGCAATAAATCGGTGAGAATATAGTTCTCGACCGAATTGTCGACAACAATGTCTCGACTGCCACTCTTCGTACAGATGTCCAGAATCTCGAGTTTACAAAACTTAATCTTATAGCCCTCCACAACGCGCTTCTGTGCGGGACAGCCCAACTTCCACGACACCGCTATACTCGTCGAGTTCACTACTTTCAAGTGAACGTCACTCAGTTTGTCGAGTCTTCCATCGATTGGAACAATACATTCAGCCCAAGACATGCCCGAAGAGGTAGTCTTTGTGTTGGCAGAGACTGCGAACTGATAATTAGAGCTAATATCTGGCAGTTCTAAAGCCATGGACTTGTTGTTAGTGTGGACCCAATCGATGGCTCCGTCGCAGGGAAAGGGTCGCGGCCTTAGAGTGCGACACCAGAACACAGTGTAGTTGACAATCGGACCGCTCATTGTGTTATTGCGAGGCTCTGTCCACTGCACTTCATATCGTCCGCCGCCGAAAGAATAGACGTCAATATTTAACGGTTTGTGAGCAATGATATCGTTTCGGTCGACACTAATGTATGAATGATTTCGGGAAACTCCCTGCAAGTTAACGGCTGTTATCTTAAAAGTATAGGCAATGTTGGACTTCATATGATTGAAAGTGAAACTCGTGTTATGACTCGTTATCATGTCATTAAATCCTTTGTCCAATAGATTACTGGCTCTCGATTTGCGATACATTTGTTCCTTGAACTCAATTGTATAGTGGAAGTCGTCTCCATTCCAATTCTCTACGGGAATGTGTTTCCAGAATAGAGTAATACTTCTCATTCCTTCAGCGTTTTTGTCGGTTTGAAAGGACTCTCGAATCAATTCCGGCGCCAAATATGGCACTGAAAGGAAGAATAGAAAAGATAAGAAAACGTTTGCATAATCTTTCATTAAGAGAATAAACGGAAATGAAAGCAAACAAACCGTCGGGCTTTGTCTGGAGTATAATCGTCGCGAAGTCACTCCAGTATTCGCTACTTTTTGATTGTATTGTTTTGCAACGAATGCTAATATTGTAAACCATATGCGGAATCAAATCCGTCAAAGCGAGAGATGTATTGTGAATGCCGTCTATTATAACGGTTTGACTTTTATAGTTATGATTAGAACTTTGAGACTCAAAGTTCTAATCATAACTATAAAAGTCAAACCGTTATAATAGACGGCATTCACAATACATCTCTCGCTTTGACGGATTTGATTCCGCATATGGTTTACAATATTAGCATTCGTTGCAAAACAATTCAATCAAAAAGTAGCGAATACTGGAGTGACTTCGCGACGATTATACTCCAGACAAAGCCCGACGGTTTGTTTGCTTTCATTTCCGTTCATTCTCTTAATGAAAGATTATGCAAACGTTTTCTTATCTTTTTTATTCTTCCTTTCAGTGCCATATTTGGCGCCGGAATTGATTCGAGAGTCCTTTCAAACCGACAAAAACGCGGAAGGAATGAGAAGTATTACTCTATTCTGGAAACACATTCCCGTAGAGAATTGGAATGGAGACGACTTCCACTATACCATTGAGTTCAAGGAACAAATGTATCGCAAATCGAGAGCTAGTAATCTATTGGACAAAGGATTCAATGACATGATAACGAGTCATAACACGAGTTTCACTTTCAATCATATGAAGTCCAACATCGCCTATACTTTTAAGATAACAGCCGTTAACTCGCAGGGAGTTTCCCGAAATCATTCATACATTAGTGTTGACCGAAACGATATCATTGCTCACAAACCGTTAAATATTGACGTCTATTCTTTCGGCGGCGGACGATATGAAGTCCAGTGGACAGAGCCTCGCAATAACACAATGAGCGGTCCGATTGTCAACTACACTGTGTTCTGGTGTCGCACTCTAAGGCCGCGACCTAAAGGGACGCTGCCTCGGTAGCTAACCCAGGTGTGATTGTTGTTCAGGTACCGAAATCTTGACGGTCTATAATCGAGATTAATAGTCAAGCGTCAGAGACGGTTGTGTTTCTGATGGAGAAGCCCGTTGTCTTGGGCTGAATGTATTGTTCCAATCGATGGAAGACTCGACAAACTGAGTGACGTTCACAGCCAGATATTAGCTCTAATTATCAGTTCGCAGTCTCTGCCAACACAAAGACTACCTCTTCGGGCATGTCTTGGGCTGAATGTATTGTTCCAATCGATGGAAGACTCGACAAACTGAGTGACGTTCACCTGAAAGTAGTGAACTCGACGAGTATAGCGGTGTCGTGGAAGTTGGGCTGTCCCGCACAGAAGCGCGTTGTGGAGGGCTATAAGATTAAGTTCTGTAAACTCGAAATTCTGGACATTTGCACGAAGAGTGGCAGTCGAGACATTGTTGTCGACAATTCGGTCGAGAACTACATTCTCACCGATTTATTGCCGTTCACTAAATACAAGATAACTGTCGTCTCGTTCTCCGACTCCGGACCGAGCGATGAAAGCGATCCCAAATACGAGACGACAGAACACGACTCGCCAGAGGACGCGCCGTCGAGTCTGGCGGTGAGTGATGTGACCAACAATTCGTTGTCTCTTTCGTGGAAACCACCGAAACTGCCGAACGGAAAGATATTCTATTACGAGGTTATGTTGAATAACAATAGTTATAAACTGAATGCCGATATTTGCACTCTCGATGGTTGTGTCAAAACGGTTAGCGGTCTCTCCAGTTACACGAGGCATGACATACGTGTGCGCGCCTGTAATGGCGAGGCGTTGTGTTCACCCATGACTCCAAACATTGCCATTCGGACGATGCCGTGGAAGCCACAGAAGATGGATCCGCCCAGAAGTGAAGTCCATAACTCGACTTCGGTTCGCATTTCGTGGTCACCGCCGAATGCGGCCAACGGTCCCATTGATATC
>CAJPIZ010000087.1:0-36863 GCA_905368565.1 Medioppia subpectinata
TCGGTTTGCGTACCGACGCACCGACCCAAGTAAGTCATAGGTATCGCCCGCTCCACAGCACTCGACTGACGCCGCGCGCGGACCGCCACAGACGAATGCACTACGGGTGCATTCATGTTGCAATATTATACATTTAATACACCACAGAATATAGTATATTCTTCATATAATAAACTTAAGCATACTTTGAGTTTGTAAATAATTAAAAGTTACGTTTATAAATTATAATTATAAATTTACATTAAAGCCAACTGAGTATTCATTTAATTATTATTTATAAAATATAGTTTTTATAAAATTGTTTATATAAAATATATAAATATTGTAAAATTAAAATTAATTATTAAGTTTATTAAGCTTATAGAAAGTTTATTATATAATGAATTAAATATAATATATATTTATAAATAAATTTATAATACATTATTAAAAGCTTTTTAGGGACAGATAAATGCATTTCGTTGTATTTATTGCATCCATTCATGTCTTTTAATGCCTAACCAACCGTTGGAAACAAATTCTTGTATTATTCTGTGTCTAATATTTACAACATTTAAGCGGAAGTATTGCTTACATGAAGAATAAGCACTGTTTTTGAGGATTGATTTTGTAAATACTTATGCGATAACATTAAACAACTCTTTTACTGATATTCATGTTTTATTTTGCTTAAGAATATAAAAATCTATATCAGAAAACATTTATTATATATATCTATAAAGTATTTTCTAAAAAACACGACAAAACAGAGTATGTATTATATAATAGACATAAACATAATATCGTATATAGAAAAATAAAAATTAAGATATATTTCATTGTAAGTCAGGACTCAAGCGTTTATTTTTCTTCAAAGCTCTCTATTTTAATAAAAAGAAAGTTTTTAGTGATATTGAAGTAAACTCTATATCCAGAGATGAAAAGTGAAATCTTTGCAAATCGAGACTTACTCTGATTGACACAAACGATGCTATTCTTCAACTACTTCTCGTCCGGACTCTGACAGCTCTAATATCCATACAATGTATTATATGTAAGCGTTTTATTTGTTTATTTTATTTGGCAATTGATTTTCTCGAAACATCAAATAAGGTTTTGCAATACATTCATCCTTTTTGTGTGAAAAATCATTCAAATCACGAATCGAAACGTTTTTCGTATAACTTCTGAAAAAAAAAGATTTATTTGAATAATAAAATGCGGATAAATCTGATTATTGTCTTCATTTGCATAAATTAGTTTTGTTTGAAGAGACCAACAGTACAGTTGTCTTCATATTAGGCGTCGGTATTTATTTGCAATGGTATAATGCTAAGATGACCTTAATACATTTTAGAAATTTATTTATTTAAGTTGTAAGTATTGTTACAAAGCTTACTTTTAAAATATTGTAAAACAATATATTGTCACATTTTGTAGCTCAAAAACTACCAGGTCATTAAAAATCATTCACAAAAATGTACGGAACCTAATATGAAGATAGCTGTACTTTAGTATTGATATACATGTATGGGGTATATGTTGTAACGAATGGTTATGAATATTAGCACTCATTTATGAGTTTCAATTAATTTTCCGTCAGATTTATATTAAATCCATAAAATGTCTGAAAAACTTTAAAATCATTTTTCATCCGTATTTTTGTAAATCAATTTTCTGTTAAACTCGTGTTATATTATTTATTTGCGATATATTTAAGTCCGGAAAAACATCGACAAAGTTGTCATCATATCATTTACGGATAAAAGTTTATATTTTTTCAATTGAAACGCTTTTCACGCGTTGATAAGAAGAGAGCGAAAATTATTGGAGTAAAAATAAAAGCAAAACTTGATTTTTGTTTTGTCGACTCTTTAAATGAAGGTTTAAATTGAAGGGAACTATACGTCAAAAAAGTTGTGTCCCATATGTATAGTATCGCAAAGATTTATGACTTTATACTTCTTAATAGTTTCTTAAACTCTAATCGATCGCCGGATTCCGTCTATTATATTATATTATCGCCTCTTTTCGTATTCAACGCCTATTTTCTTCTTTTCAAATCCTCTTATGTTTTTTGATATACTTTCCTCTCATATGAATACATCTCTCAAATACTAAACGAAACGACAAAATGTTTTGTTTTATACAAATATAAAGTGCAGCGAAAAATCTCACCATTTAATCAATCAAAATGAATAATATTAATTTTATGGTTTAACATCATATTAAATTAGTTTATTTTGACAAACAGAAAATAATATATTTTTTGTTAACGTATTGTTTACAGACCGAAAATTTTAATGTTACAAAATTATCCTTGATGTCAAATGAGAGATATAAATCAACTTGTAATACACGGCAACGTCGTTAACAATAGGGAATGTCAATAAAGGGCAAAGTTTTAGCGACGGTCTATTACTTCTTATAATTATTATAATAAACACTAATTATAGTCGTTTCGGATTCATTAAATTTGGTCCAATCTTTCGTATAATCGTATCGTCGGACACATCACACATTACATCACTTTAGAGCATTCAAAAGCAAACACACAATTAAAACATTTGCTGGAAATAAAAGGATTGGGAAAATGTGTTTTGAACTAAATTATAAATCTTAAACAAGATTAGACTTGTTTATAAAATATGATATATTTTAATGAGAATATTCCTGTAAAGTTGAGAGTTTTAAGTAAATGTATTTTTCTACTTAATCACATTAAATTGTTACCAATATTTAAAAATTGAAAATTGTTATAGATTTAATTAATAATTTCCAAATTTGTTACTAGAATAAAAATTTATTATGGAGTTAATAATTGTTACTAAAAAATAGTGATAGCTCTAAAATTAAAATTGCTGTTCATACGATGAGTTGCATATAGAGAAAGTAGATAGTAGTGAATTTGTATCTATAGAAACATAGATTAATCAAATTATGCCGTAATGGTTAATGCATTCATAAATAATTAATAAATATTGGTAAATATTAAACAAATTATTACTAAACAGAGACACAAACATCTAATTAATTGTTAACATTTGTGCTAATACTGGAACCGAATAACTATTTTTCTTTTTGAATTCCCGAAATTTCTAAGCTTTAGTTATGTTTTTATCAATCATTATCCTAGTATATCTTGACTGGTGCTACTACTACGTTTTACCGGATAGGGTCAATTCAATCGGAAGGTGATGGGTGGTCTTATAACTAGATACCGTTAGTATTTATATAATATGCTATAGCAATGCATGCAGTATTACTTAACTATTTATATTTTCAGAATATATTCTTTTAAAATACCGAAAATATATTTTTAATTAATATAAAGAATATTTATCTTAGTTATTATTTTGGTTATGACTCAAACATAAAATAAATAAGAATTGGCTATTATTAGCGGACAATATCACAGACTTGTGTCAAGAGCTAGAATTGGTATTTATGAAAAATACTGTAAATCATTAAAATGTTATTATATTAATATTTACTTTGAGAGTAAATTTTACCCTTTTGTAGGTCAAGACATTGGCTTTTATCGACTCAAACCATTGAAGTCAATACAATAGGCATAAAAATTCCTGCAATTCTTAATGTATGCTAAAATATAAATCACATTAATTTGCGTTAAAAAGTGCAAAGATTTAAGTTATTTTAGAAATTTCAAAATTCTTTCATCGTTTTTGAATTCTTTACAGACATATTTTTCGTAACTAATATTATATACAGATTAAGACAAATCATAAAGTGTAGTTTACAAAAAAACTGCATTTTCACTAAAGTACTTATTTATATTCGACAATAAGGAATTATTCATTAAGTAATTGAAAACACACGATTCACAATCGGATGTCTCGCCGGGAGATAAGCTTTTTGACAATTAGAAACACTTTATCTTTATATTTAATGTCAACAAAAAATCTTTTCTAACATTACATTATTATATCAACACAAGAGTTATTACATTATTTGGCAATTTTGTAAAAAATAGTGCAAAAAGTGTGCAAAAAAGTGTGCAAATAAAGGACAATATCTTATAACAAATCTCACTGTTATCTCTCAAATGGTTGACTCATTTAATTCATATAAATTAATGCATAGAATAGGACAACACTTTTGAGTGCACTAATGATTTACATATAATTAATTGTTTTATGAGAAGGGAAACAGTTTTGTCTCAGCTCTACAAAGAAGAACCGGTAATTGTTTTTATACTTTATTATAACTTATACTTTAATTATTTTGCTAACATTTAATACCCGTTTATAAGAATGCATTTCTATAAACAAAGATCATATAGTGATGCTATACGTTAACCACAATTCGGGTGATGCACAAAATTACCATTGTCCATAGATTTATCACTACTAAGTGCATTCGTCCCATACGATCAACATTGTCTATAGGATTAGAATTAGTCCCATAGACTTAACATTACACATATGATTAGCATTGCCATAGACTTAACATTATCCATAGCTAAATTTTGGTTAAAAATATTTGATTATTATTTCTTATTATTAATTATAAATTAAATGCATATATTCTGCTTAACCAATGTGTGTAATGATTAAATATTAGATTATTCGTGTTAACTATTAATGCTAAATGTAAGTTTTATGTCAAATTGGAATTACTTGCTCTATTACAAACTATTATACGATGATTACCATCATGGTTTTGTTTAATAAGTTATATAATATTTTAAAATAATAAGTATTCAAAGTAAACGTAATTTTAAAAATTTTCGCAGGAGGTCTTAAACATATTGGTTATATCGGCTGTATTTAAAAGTTAACCAATCGATCAAATGCTTTGTTAAATAAATAATATTAATGTTATGACATCTAATAAATTTAGAAATACAACAACTCTTCAATAAATTTTATTGCTATTAATATAGTAATGAAAATATAATCGCAAAAATAAACTAAACGTTAATTTTAGTTTTATATTTCTTATAATTACCATTTAAAACAAATTCTGGAAAATGAAAGCAAATGTTTAAATTTAAAATTATATTTTCAATTAGCATTTTGCCAATTAAACTAAACACAAAACTCGACAGCATTTGTGTAGTTTATTTAACGTATTCATTAATAAATTATATATGATTTATGACTTAATTTCGTTAAATAAACTCAAATATTTTCAATATTAATACTCGAAAAACATTTTTTATTGGTTTTGTATTCTTAATAACAAGTAAATTGAAAATCAATAGCAAAAATAAAATCAATTTAAAGTTGATATTAAAACTATTTGGCGATAAAAAGCTATGAATAAAATGAAACGATTAAATGAGTGAAGACTTACACACTTATTAGTTTATTAATTATTTATACTATAATTCGTGTTATTTTCTAATTAACTGAACTCTAGTTTAGAGTTATTTAATGCGAAAGTGAATGTAATTTCTTAATGGAAAGCCTCCGAGTATTTGTCAAAATGTATAGAATAGTGAAGCGGTTGTCAACTTTGGTATTAAATTTAGTTAATATTAATTATTTATAATCGAGTTTTATATTTACAAACCAATTGTCATCATTTAGCTAATTGCTTTTATAAAAATTATATATCCCGATCGTTTATGTGTAAGAAATCAAATTAACCATGATAACATTTGGAATATTATAGAAAAGTGGCATACATAATGATTAAGTTATACCATATACAGTACTATAGATTACACAATAAGGGAAATTTTTAAATATATTACTTATATAAAATATAAATACTAAACATGGCTTTTGGCAAATTTGCATTCAAATTTAAGAATGTATAATTTATGACATACTGTACATTAATTTAGAAATTTATATTTATGTTAATTATATTTAAGATATGAGAGATATTAATACTTCTAATAGTAGACAGAAGTCAAAGACCATAAATAGAAAATCCATTTCTAAAATAAAATATTAATAAAATATACTGTAATGTACATGGTCAGTCTATGTTTATTATTTCCTTATGCTGATAATAACACTAAACTTATATAAACATATTTTTAATTTAAGTAAACTTAATTACAATTAGAAGTATAATTTCTTTTAGTAATTTTAACATTTATAATTAATTAGAATTATATTGACATTAAAATAATTATCAATGAATAACTCAATTAATGTGTAATACTTATTACTGAGAAGTTGTAAACATTTATAACATTAATAAATTTAGTGTACATTTAGTATAGCGTATGCATTGAGTGCCTAAACTGCATAACTCTATGCCATAATCTCTATAAACATAATAATCTAAACAATAAATAAGCCTTAAGTCTAATAATAGCTGAAGAGTCGCCTAAACGTAAATATATTCTTTAAAACTATTGCTTTTTGTTCAGACATTGAATGTATTTATTATATAATTTGTTTGAATTATAGAAAAATAATTTCATTTGAACTCAAATATAAACACTAATAAACATTTGCGAAGAATTCTTGCGATTCTTATGGATCTCCTAATGAATACCAGAAATAATTTATAATAAAAAGAGTGATTGACTTAATGTTTGTAACCAATGCTTAATTTGAACACAAAATTCTTCACTTTCCTCTTTCAACGCTTTCAATGGTTTTCATTTAACAATGTTTTAGTGTTTAGTGTTTAGTGTCTGGTATTTAACATTTCGATTAATACTAATTGAATTGATGAACATGGTAAGGTTATATTTGTTTAACATTTTGTTAGGGTTAAGGCATCGCTACAATACAAATAATGTGTGTTTGTCTACAATATTTTCGCTTACAATATCATTAATTTAATAAGTTATTCAACTAATTATGATCTGTTGCACAAAAATGCATATTATTTATATGAAGATTAATATACTTTGAATTTATAGAATATGTGTTTGTCTACAATATTTTCGCTTACAATATCATTAATTTAATAAGTTATTCAACTAATTATGATCTGTTGCACAAAAATGCATATTATTTATATGAAGATTAATATACTTTGAATTTATAGAATAATTATTATAAACGTATAAAAATAATAACAACATATCTGTATTATAATAACATTGTTATTATGATTATTAAGGCCTCAATTCCACAAAACAGAATATTCTGTAAGAACTTAAAAAAATATATGTAATTAATATAATTAATTATTCATTTTATTATTATTTATGATGTTTAATAGAATTTGCAAATAATAATTTCAGTGTGTTTTGTATACCCTTTATATGAATATTTGAATTTAGAAATGATTTCTTTAAATGAAAATTTCAAGAATTTTATATTTTAAATAAGAAAAGAATTTTTTCTTCGCAGCAATAAATCATTTGTTAAAATAATATACGAATTGATTTATTGCCGTCAGTTATGGTTTGACTGATTTAAATACAAAGCTTTAATATAATATTATAAAGTGTGGATCAATACAATGGTATTCATTGGCGCCCAAAGTATATGATTAGAGATCGTTATTGAAAGCAATTTGATTAACAAATTATTTAATATAACAAAAATTTGATGTATTTTGCTTTAAACTGTTATCGCAATTGGTTTATGGCAATGATTTTTCAATTTTATATAATAAAAATATTGTTATAAAATAATAATATTGAGATAATAAATATTTTACAAATTATTTTGCAAAATATATTAATACTGAACAATATATTTAACCATTAAATGAATGATAAGTAGTATTAGTGTTAATCCATTGCTGGTATTCAGTGATTGTTCAATAATTTAATTTAATAAATAGACGCTTACATTAAGAATTCAAAATTGATTAAAACAAACACAAAGTGTTTGCCATTCAATCTTTCGAGTCATTTATGGTTTTGTAATTTTAAAATGAGACCTAAAATTGTTTGCATTATTTATAAAACAAATATTTAATTAAATTATGAAAAGAGTGAAATTTTTCAGACATTACTTTTCGTAAAGAAAATTTATGTCGAGTCAAGCAAATTGTGTTAGATTTAAATAAATGGCGTTTTTTGTGAGTTTAATAATTAATTAATTTTTTTGTTTTAAACTACAAATTATAAATCGATACCATTTTTGTAAACATCAGATTTTTGGTACAATAATTCATTTATTTTTACAAATGAGTAATTTTTGGTAGAAATATATATACTGTATATTATTTCTTGTATTGATTTTGAGGCTAAAGACAACTTTTCTTGTCTGAAATGTAACACAACAACAAAATGTATTGAATTATTAATAAAATCGTTTCAACAAATCTGTGACTTTAAAAATACTTTTTTATTGCATTTTCTCTTAATATTTAATCACAATTTTGATTATGATTTACAAGTGTTCATAAAAATGGGAAAATCTAAAAATATTTGTTAAATAGATGTAAAATAGTTTTTTTTTAAAGTTTATTAAAGATATCAAAGAAATTTAATATCGTATAAAATATTGAGACATCATTTTAGTAACTTTTAAAAGTATTATTAATAATATTATATAAATATTTCTTACATTTAATAAATATAAAGTAATGCAAAGCAAAGAAAGTATAAGAATATTATCATAACTTAATATTATAAGTAAGAAACATTAAGAGCCATAACTATATAATCGGTTTCTCTTTGGATTTATGTTATATTTGTCTCCAAAATTGTAATTATTTTTCCTTAATATCCGCAAAAACTTTTCAAAGTCTGTTTCGTAATCCAAACCTTTATCATGAAATCGGTTCGGTTTGGCGACGACTGGACTCTGATATGTCATGTGTTTGTCTACAATATTTTCGCTTACAATATCATTAATTTAATAAGTTATTCAACTAATTATGATCTGTTGCACAAAAATGCATATTATTTATATGAAGATTAATATACTTTGAATTTATAGAATTATAAACGTATAAAAATAATAACAACATATTTGTATTATAATAACATTGTTATTATCATTATTAAGGCCTCAATTCCACAAAACAGAATATTCTGTAAGAACTTAAAAAAATATATGTAATTAATATAATTAATTATTCATTTCATTATTATTTATGATGTTTAATAGAATTTGCAAATAATAATTTCAGTGTGTTTTATATACCCTTTATATGAATATTTGAATTTAGAAATGATTTCTTTAAATGAAAATTTCAAGAATTTTATATTTTAAATCAGAAAAGAATTTTTTCTTCGCAGCAATAAATCATTTGTTAAAATAATATACGAATTGATTTATTGCCGTCTGTTATGGTTTGACTGATTTAAATACAAAGCTTTAATATAATATTATAAAGTGTGGATCAATACAATGGTATTCATTGGCGCCCAAAGTATATGATTAGAGATCGTTATTGAAAGCAATTTAATAAACAAATTATTTAATATAACAAAAATTTAATGTCTTTTGCTTTAAACTGTTATCGCAATTGGTTTATGGCAATGATATTTCAATTTTAGATAATAAAAATATTGTTATAAAATAATAATATTGGGATAATAAATATTTTATAAATTATTTTGCAAAATATATTGTACAATATATTTAACCATTAAATGAATGATAAGTAGTATTAGTGTTAATCTATTGCTGGTATTCAGTGATTGTTCAATAATTTAATTTAATAAATAGACGCTTACATTAAGAATTCAAAATTGATTAAAACAAACACAAAGTGTTTGCCATTCAATCTTTCAAGTCATTTATGGTTTTGTAATTTTAAAATGAGACCTAAAATTGTTTGCATTATTTATAAAACAAATATTTAATTAAATTATGAAAAGAGTGAAATTTTTCAGACATTACTTTTCGTAAAGAAAATTTATGTCGAGTCAAGCAAATTGTGTTAGATTTAAATAAATGGCGTTTTTGTGAGTTTAATAATTAATTAATTTTTTGTTTTAAACTACAAATTAGAAATCGATACCATTTTTGTAAACATTAGATTTTTTGTGCAATAATTCATTTATTTTTACAAATGAGTAATTTTTGGTAGAAATACAGTATATATACTGTATATTATTTCTTGTATTGATTTTGAGGCTAAAGACAACTTTTCTTGTCTGAAATGTAACACAACAACTAAATGTATTGAATTATTAATAAAATCGTTTCAACAAATCTGTGACTTTAGAAATACTTTTTTATTGCATTTTCTCTTAATATTTAATCACAATTTTGATTATGATTTACAAGTGTTCATAAAAATGGGAAAATCTAAAAATATTTGTTAAATAGAAGTAAAATAGTTTTAAAGTTTATCAAAGAAATTTAATATCGTATAAAATATTGAGACATCATTTTAATAACTTTTAAAAGTATTATTAATAATATTATATAAATATTTCTTACATTTAATAAATATAAAGTAATGCAAACCAACGAAAGTATAAGAATATTATCATAACTTAATATTATAAGTAATAAACATTAAGAGCCATAACTATATAATCGGTTTCTCTTTGGATTTATGTTATATTTGTCTCCAAAATTGTAATTATTTTTCCTTAATATCCGCAAAAACTTTTCAAAGTCTGTTTCGTAATCCAAACCTTTATCATGAAATCGGTTCGGTTTGGCGACGACTGGACTCTGATATGTCTGGACGCCGACCAGTGATGGCTTCACATCAACTAAACGCTCAAATTTAGGTCCCTTTCCATCAGCTCTTGAATTGTAATGGTTTTGATATAAAGAAAGTCTATTATTGCGGTTAGAATTGGACTCATAATTGTCTTCAGTATTAATAAGAGTGAAGTCGTACGCATGGCTTCTCCTCTTTTGGCTGAAGACATTTGTGGCAAATATAGTGATAAGTATTATGCAAACAAATATCGCAACACTTTCTCTATTCATAGCCAATATATTTGTAGATTACTATTGAATTGTATATAAAGATGTATTTGAGTTGAATTCACATCAAAATTCCAACTATTCTTCGTCTCAAAGACCGCAAAACTTCTTCAGTCGTGTAATGAAAGTAAATGTTTTATCGATTCGATTAGACTTTAACTAAAAGTTTTATCATATAATTTAAAAACTGAGGGAATAGTTCGTAATCTATATATTATTTGATATTATTTGCTCTCAATATATATACCAAAAACTCTAAATAAAGTGAGAACTGGTATGAGAACTGATGGTAAGGGATGATCACTACTATACTAACTGAACAAAAAAGTATAAAAATGACTTTTAGCACAAAAACATACCATTATATGGTATATCCTTTGTCATCACTTTCCTTATTATTCAATTGCGGAATATATTTAATGGCAAAAAAAGAAATGCACGAAATATATCACTGAAATAACTCACAAACGCTTATCAAATGTAATGCAATTCGTGGCCAAAAAAAAGGAGAATATAATTCTCGGAGTATTTTATTTTTGTCAAGAGATGCCATCGAATCCCAATTGAATCCATTGATTATTGGATTGTATTTCATATCACAATTCAATTCATTTTTCATCCAATTTCACAAACATTATTAATATATAAATATATTTTTCAAATTTAATATTATTTCTATTGAATTCATACGTTTTCCTCACATTTTTCATCCGTTTGTTGACTGAAAATATCAATGAACTCGTAGTGAACGACAGGAAGTGAACACTTGTATTCATTTTCAATATATCTTATATTTTTGTTTGTAAAATATTTTTTCAATTTTTCTGGAAATGTATACAACATTAAAATGTAATGAAATAAAGCGAAAGAGATTCTGTTATTCTCACATACAATTCAAAAGTTTTCATTTTCTCTCCTTTTATATAAAATTCTGTATTTTTTAGGTTTATTTCCAATGATGTGAGTCGTGAAAAAAGGCCACAAAAAACTACTTCCACTGCAATGTCTGGCGAATTGGGTTTTTTGACTTTTCAAATGGATTTGCGATTCAGAAAATACTTTTGACTTTTCAAAGGAAATGAAACACAAATAAAACAGATTTACAAAAATAAAAGTCTATCACAAAGAGAGGAGTCTATCTCATCAAACGGATTGACTCATGAATTAATTATTATATCCATCGGAGACTTACTCTATTGTAATACATAGAAGAAAAAACATTGGATTCAAAAAACAACACGACTTTCCTTTAAATTGAATTTAATTAACATTTTTTTGGTAAAATAAATGAACATATTTTGGGCGAACGTTTATTCAATTAACAAATTTGATTGTAAAGTAATCCATACGCTCTGTGTATAAGTCTCAGTGAATCATAAGAGTGTTGTTTTAATCAAATAGAAAAATATATATTGATTACAAATAATTAATTATATAATAAAAGAAAGCGAACTAAAAAAGCAAATAATCGATTATTTTAATGAGAAATGTTTAAGTGTTCGTAAACGGCTTGAATGAAGAAGGAGGTCCTCTCCTTATGTTCCACTTTCAGACATCTGACGATATCATTAAAAGGCGGCAGTTTTACATCGTCTGAAACATTGCCTATAAATATATAAAAGAATCAAATATTGCAAACAATCTATAAATAATCGATGATTAGGACTCAACAGCAAATTATTTTCTATTGTTTCAACAAATAAATAATGAGTAAATATTATACAATTAATTAAATTATCACATGTTGAATAAAAAAAGCTATAAGTTTACCAAAAGCTTGTGAATAATTTATACCTTCAATTAAATACTGTTCAATGATTTGGTAGAATAGCGTATTCTTTACGGCTTCTAATGGTTTGTCTGAATCTAAATGTTCCCAACTTTTGAATAAAAAAAAGACAAAAAACAAATAAATAAACGGAGAGTTTCCAGAATTGGAGCAAATGATGACATTTATAG
Source organism: Medioppia subpectinata (assembly GCA_905368565.1). Lineage (NCBI taxonomy): Eukaryota > Metazoa > Arthropoda > Arachnida > Sarcoptiformes > Oppiidae > Medioppia > Medioppia subpectinata. Next base: position 12,729 of record CAJPIZ010000087.1, read on the forward strand.
CAAACCTGTCTCTACTGATTGCAGTGCACAGAATGTTTGTAACCATTTCTCTGCTTTCATTGGTATCGGCGATGAATTCGGTTAAGTCTAAGGCTCTCTTCAAATTGATTGCATCGGACTCTGGATTGGTTTCACTCATATAGAGTTGGATAAGTTTTTGTGCCGACAATACGGGCATTGAATTAAAATCCAAATTAGATTTGACCATAATTTCAGGCGATAGGCTTTCCTGGTATAGAATGAGCTCCAGTTGAGAGTCGATGTCAGAGGGAGGGGAGTGTCCGGCAGCCAGTGCTGACAGTTTACTCAAACTTAACAGTGTTTTCTTACGGCTCAAGTGATTGTGTTCTTGATTTGCAAGTATATTGAGTGTGTTGGAGGCCGGCATGAACTGATCCAAATGGATTTGATGCAACCAATTCAGCTGCTGGTGATTCTCAAGAAAGTTGGTCAGTGTGTTGAGACTCGCACTCATTGTTAACATCTTTCCCTGTTTTCCTTCTTTTAGATACCATTTGAATAAATATTCAGTGAATCCTTTGTTAGCGAAGTCAGCGATATATCGACGAAGTCTTTCGCTGTCATTCAATTGTTCGCATATCTGTATGAGAGCGTCGAAGTGGTCGTACTTTTCTGCCAGCGCTGCCGCCCTATCGTACTGTTTGGCTCTCAGTAAGGGCTCAATGCATTTGCTTCGACACGACTCAAAGTTTCTCTCAATCGCCTGATATCTGTCTCTATTGTCAATGGATCTCATTTGACAAACAAAGCCGTCAAGTATTATATCCGACAAATCAACCATTTTCTGACAAATAGCGCCTTTCAATTGAATGTCTTCGTCAATGGCCGTCAAATTTGTCGATTCAATGCCATAGTTAACCAAAAAGTCAAATTGTTTCAATAGAGAGGCTCTCATTCCGTTCAAACCCACAGATGATGTCCAGGGATTGTATTCACACTTTGAAAGGGCAGACCATTCGTATAATGATCCCTGGGTTTGACGGAAATGACAGACCTCTTGCAATACAGTAATAAATATATTACTGACTGAAAGGAGACAATTAAGTAAATCTCGAGAAGAAACGGCATTTGTGTCGATCTGTTGGGTTTCGTATTCAATGAGAGCAGTAATAAGTTCTTCGATTCGAGTGGTTTGCCTATAGAACATGTCTTGTGGTGTGAGCCGTGTCTGTAAAGTGACATTCCTTTGTAATAATACTATTTTGATAGCCGTTTCCAATATGTTGTTGTAATCGTTATGAAGTCTCCTGAGAGCGAGACATGCAATCAGTTTCTCTATGTGTTCGCTGAGAATCATTTTCGTTTGAACAGCGGTTGAGCCCTTCGCTGTTGACTGAGTCACTGTTGACAGTCGTTCCCATAGACCGCATGTTTTTAAGAATTCAATAAGCATTCTGTGATTGTTTAGCTTCTCTTCAATTTGATTGGCAATAATGACAGAAGCGGTCAGACTTGCGATGTTAGGGGTGTTGTGAGTGCCGGCAGATTCGGCCCAACGCGGGTCCGAATGCGGGATTTCGTCGCATAGGTTAGCGCTGAGCGAGACTACAATGTCGTCAATCTTTTCGCTGTCGACGGCAGCCGTGATGGTAGGGAAGAGCTCTCTCACTAAGTATTGACTTCGCGCCTATAAATACGTTCAATTAATGGATTGCTTTAATCGCAATATTTCTAAGACAACGACTCACTCGATCTCCTTTCGAGAACAATACAAAAGCTTTTTTAAAAGCTTTTAGTTTATCGTCGGTTTGGAGAATATCCTCATCAATAGTCTGAACATCCATTATATCACTGAAAGGTATGGTTTTGGTATCATATCATATATCGACATAAGAAATACAATTCATTTCGTGTTATATTATATAAGAATAGATAAGTGATAGTCAATGAGCGAACGCTGCGAACCATACCTTATATCTTGTTTGTGAGGAATAATCGATATGAGAGCGTCTTTATGTGTGAATAGTAGGGGAAATCCATCACAAATACCAGCGCCAAGTATACCATCGTCTCGAGAATTGAAATCAATTAAATCGATTTCATCGCTTCCGACTGTTTCACAAGTTTTTCATACATTATATAAATATGTATTAAAAATGTTTTAAAATAAGAAAATAAACAAATTGTAAATCATTGAAAGTGAAGGCAAAATGAGCTTATTTTACATTTAAGGCACAAAACTTGTGACGTGTTGTAGATGTAAACCATTTGGCTATTGATAGTTCCGGAAAGTAAGTGTAGATTAAGAAGCTGTTCCTCGTCCTCCTCGGTATAGCAGACGGTGTGGTTTCGCAATACAGTGAATGAGTTGAACGATATGTTGGCCTCAGGTCTGGCCTGAAGGTCGCTAAACGTGAGGACAGCGTAATAAAGTTGGTTCGAGACGTCGACGTTAAGTCCGGCCACTAATAAAACCATTTCATTAGTCTTAGTAAAGCCAATGTCAATGAGCCATATCTTCAATTGGTTTGGATGAGTGGTCTCTCGATTCTTATAAACAAATAATTACACCGAAATAATGTGAGCCAAATGTAAGCGCAATACTAATGGCAAATGCATTCATATTATACCCAAACTTTGTCGAGAAAGGCGTCTTTGACGGGTCTCTCCAAATCCATGTCTTCAATTAGCTTTGAATAAATCAAACACTCATTCATTAGTGATTTGCGGTTATGTAAGGCATTGAATACATTACTCGTTCAGAGTGTTCATCAATTATTAGCCACTTTTGAGCGGAAACACTCGAGAGAACCCATATATAGACCTCATCCGAAACATTTGATGAATTACTTCGAACCACTTTAAACAACTGTTTCGTCTCCGATGACTGAGTGGCAGGCATTGAGCCAAACAATAGGGATGTGACTCTGCGGCCAAAGCCAGCCAACACTCCTTGCGGTGCTTTCAGAGTACGGCAAACGATCGTGTTTTGGCCCTCAATGTTATTCACGGTTATGTGCACTAAAGAGCTCGTTGTCGTCCCTAATATACAGCCAAAAGGCTGGATATCTGTAAGCGAAGCACATTCCTGGCCCTGAAGATCGCTCGCAATCGTCTCTATTGAGTGCCCTTCATATGCAATGTTTGGCCAAAACCTAACAATTCCTTCGGGAGTGACGGCTATTGTCGAGGGAACTGCTTGTGATTTTTGGCTATTGTCTAAAACGCAAACGAGATCTGCTTTATGTGACAAATCACTCGGTGGTAATTGGAGTTCATAACAACAACAGCTTCGGCCCAAATCTGTTTGTTTATACTTCCAGACAAAGAGTCGGCGCCCGCAGACAAGCCATGCCCACCCCTGAGGAGACATCTTCACGCTCAGGGATCCCAACGAAAACACTAACAAATCAAATAAATACCATTCATTAATACACGCTTTCGCTGCAAAAAAATATATCAACAATTTTTGCCCAAATTCTTTGTATCCGTTTATGTAAATAAATGTTTACATTATATGTATGTATGAAAACATTTTCCTCCACAGAGAAACTCAATTAACTTCAAGTTATTCTCTGAGATATTCATGAATTCTGATCCAAAGGCTTTAGTTTTAGTGGTTAACTATTCTTTAGCCGCGTTTTGTAAGCATAACAAAAATCAATTCACGTATTGTTCGCAACTTTTACTATCTTTATGTTATAAGTTATGACATATTTTGAGAAATTTAGTGAAAAAAATATCAAAATCAATAGAAATTCTTTATTGTTTAACATTAAAGTCTGAATATAAATATTTAGATAAGAAATGTGCAAAAATAAATGTCTTCTACGAGTTGTTGGTATAAGCAATGAAATGAATATTCTTTGAGTATTGGATTCAATGAGTGTTTGTATGGATGGAGAGAATGAAAGGTTCGTAACATTAAAGGGGAAGCCTTTTGTCAATAACTGGGGGAACGATATTAACCTTTTTTGAATTACACACAAATACATGAGTGAAGTTAGGCTTTGAGTTAATGTTCTTATCATAACAAACAGAAAACAACGGCTCATATCTGGAACCAAAACGTGTCAATACTATTACACATACAATACCATAACTTTTTGTACAACCATTAGATCCATGTCTTAAAACAACTGCAGTGAATGCTTTCGCAGCATTTTATGTCTCTTTGCGATTCCTTAACATTCAGTCAAACAAATTAGTGATTACTTTATACTCGTATATAAAATCAATTTACATTTCCCTTCAATTAATTATTGCTTGCGTTGGCTATGAATACAACTTTCGGACAGAATATACGACTAATGTATGCTTTCGATCAAAATTCAAGACATTATAAGTCGTTAACTATGAAGTCGTTATGAGAATAATGGTGTGGATCGTTGACAAAGGAGTTGCGGACCAACACTAGTAATCAAACAACAAAATTGATTGATTTGACTTCAAATGTCATTTAATATATTTTGCCATTATATCAACAAAACAATAAAACCCGAGTAATCAACGCCTTTTCCACTCAATTTATGGCTCACTTTCACCCAATTCTGTTGGCAAACGATAGCCTCACTTCTTCACAGCTATTCTTTACTAAATCATGTTTTGATAAAATAAACAAAATCTAATTTTTTATACAAATAAAACATAAACAAAAGTTGGGCCGATGTTTGTGAGTACGGCGACCGCAACACAACAATAATTGTAATTTATAGCATAAATATTATATAATTTAATCAAATATTTATTATATTAAATGAAGAATTAATGATTCGTTTTGACGGACGACACCTCCATATAAAGCCTTCGGGAGAACTCATATGACGGACACATCAATAATAACAACAGAATATAAAACTAATTCCGGCACACATTTAGGCAAAAATCAATACTCGACTCAATAAATAACTCGATAATAATAAAAAGTGACTTTTCATTCAATTCATTCAATAGGGATTCAAATAATGTTTGACTCTTAAGCGAATGGCGATTACAAAAACATCGAAAGCAATCAATTAATTAGTTTCGTAAGTAAACTAACTTTTTGTCAATTCTGTTATCCATTAAAATCAAGAAAAAAACAGTCACTCGAAAGCAGATGAGAGAGACATTTGAACACATAGTAGAGTTAGGTTTAGGCATAAAATGGAGAGAGAATTATTGCATATTTCATATATTAATCAAATATTTGTTATGAAATAAAGTTATATAATATTAAATCTAAAAGTTTATAACAAAAAAGGAAATGAAAATCTAAATAATGAACGCATGAATGACTATAGATAGTGAAAGAGTGAGACAATCGATTTGAACGATAAGTAGTGTTCAAAACAATGCGTTTGTGATAACACTTTTTTCGGGCTTACTTTCAGCTCACGTCCAATGAAGTGGACATTCAATTAAATTAGTGTTTTGTGTCTTTCACTGCATTTTAATTGCAATGCATTTCTGAATTACTAATTCCGTTAACATTTACAACAAGACTATAATATTATGTGTAATAATGTTAACGCAAAAGACTAGGAATCAAAAGCAAAAACAACTTTTTTCGTAAATGTATTCGCATTTTAATGCATTTCTCGCCGACAGAGATATCTCTTTCAAAATACATTATAATATTCAAAACGCTTTCACATTAGGTTTTAAGAGAAAAGTTAAGTATAAAAATGAGATACAAAAATATTAATGTTTTTTATCTTATAACTCATTGGATCACAAATTTCACCAAAATATATGAATTCTTGACTTAATTTTTCTCAACTTTTTTGATATACGACTTTAAAAAGCAAATCATACCAAAAACGTGAAACATTGCCAACACTTCATCTGATCTCTCATTTCCTTCAAAAACTAAGAATTAGAAACAATTTTATCCACTTTTTTAATCAAAGATAATGCTATCATCTCTTGTGTCCAATCGATATAACGGCACAAAAAACAAAACAATCGTTACATCAGACGACTTATTATGACATTTTGATATACACTATAATATATTGAATCATTGTATCCGCAATTCACTAATGCTTGGATGGGATCACCAAAGGGTAGACACAATCGTCGCTAACAGAGCACAGATCGTGAGCATCGCTTTGTAATCAATCCACGAGCGGCTCCTCGTCTTCTCCTAAACTCTCATTTTCCGATTCAATCCATTTGTTAACTCATTCTCTATTTGTTTCAAATTAATTAATAATTTCTATGTTTGCAAAAAACACTTATCGATCGATATTAACGAATATCTATATCAATGTATTCGGCCCTATATTTATGTCTATATATAAAAAGTGTATTAAATGTATAAAAAGGCTTTTAAAAGGATTATCAAACAATAATAAATAAAGATTCAATAGTAAGCCTTAAGAGCACTCTTAATACATATCAAAAGAGACGACAAATCATAAATAGTATTCACTAAATACACAACAAAGTACTGTTCAATTGGTGACCCTTTTTGAGTCAAACAAAATAAAGACACAAAAATTAAGTAATAAATAATTTTCGGATAAACATTAAAACATTATAAAAACTAAACCAAATAAATGGTTATTTTCGGGAATAAATGTTGCAAACAATGACTTCAAACAAAAACTTTTTGATTAAGTGTTTTATGGGAACAAAAGTTTTCAAACAATAATAATTACATTAAGTATAAGGGATTCAAATTCTAGTGGATTTATGGTTAGGTATTAAAACAAAGACATTTCTCATTAATTTATTCAATCAATTCATTTATTTAACGTTAAATTTTCTAAAACACATCAATTCTGAAGAAACCGCTGTTTGAATACTAGGAGAGAGAGAGAGAGAGAGAGAGAGAGAGAGAGAGAGCCTATATGGTGAAATCAGTGAACAATTTGAAAGGCCTTTTGGCGTGAACAAGGACCTTTTGTCAATAATTAGTTTAAATATTTGATTTATGATTGAAATTCATAAACCAAATATTCAAATGACTGGCAATGCGTTGAGAATAATCAGAAAAAGTAATATATATTGCATTAAGTAATGAATTTTGTCGTCAAATGAGTTGATTAATGAGATGTTTATCTTAAAGAATAAGGAAATCATATAAAATGATTAATTGTTTGGTTTTTAGGTTTGTTTTTGTCAAAAATGTTTTGGAAGGAAACGAGTGAATATTCTCATCACAATAAATATCATCAAAACATTATATAGTTATCAATGATATAGTCATCTATTATTACAGAGAAATTCATAAATAATACATATATTTACTAAATATTACGCAAACAATCAATATTTAAATATAAAACCAATACATCCATCAAATAAATGCTTAAATATTAATCATTCAACCAATTTGTTGATTATATCGATATAAAATGAATGCAAATTCACATTAAATTACATTTAAGCCGTTTTATACAACAATATTAACACAATAAGAGATTATCATTTAAATGGTATACAAGGATTGGGCACAATATCAATGTTCACATTAAACCAATGGTTGTGTTTAAATAAATGAATGAATGGTTCAAAACAATAGTGTGGTTGACATACCATCTGAAGAGATGGCTTCGATGACCAGCACCGGTAGTAGAGATACATAGGGTTTGAGTGTGTGGTAAGCGGTTTGACTGATTAGCACTGATTGACTCAATTGATGGGCAGATGAGTTGAGGGAAGTGTCGCCCAAACTGTAAATTAAATGTAAACAGAGATCAGTTAAATCAATTGCGGACAACAAACAAAACACATGGTAATCAAGAGTTAAGAGCCGGTGCTCCTCTTACGGGCGCTGCGAGTGAACCAACACTTGACAATGCATTACAATTGTGGACACAATTAATGAAATACTCACACATTATATGACTTTAAATATGATTTATTCATCGATTGGTCAAACGATTGGTTGCTTTGACTCCGATTTGTCGCCAATTGATTCAATTGGGAGCGAAAGCTCAGAGAAGTGTCGTAAGGCGTCCGCCCGACCGCTCCTCTCCTACCACTTCCACTGCCCGACCCATACATTATGCAAACCACTCCTCAAATGGCAGACAATTCAATACAATTAACAACAATAAACTTAATTGCAATTAAAACACATGTATTTCAAAGCAAAACATTCAAAATGTGTGACAATTGGTCCCAAAATACCAGATGTCAGCGCTTTTACACTCATATTTCTGTCCGCAAAACACGTGACACAAATACTGCATATTTGAGCCCCCATTCAGTCAATACAATGCTTTGTTTACAGCCCTTTGGTTACGTTATATGTGAATGAATGGGTGTTTGTGTTGAATACAGCATTATTTGGCAACATTTGAAACATTCATCTAATTGTCATTAATTGTGGTAAAAGTGCATTAAATTGAGTGATAATGTCATCGAAGAGAGACGTCGACAATCAGATCACCAAAATTATGGGCACTTATCTCCTGAAGGGATACCGACTTCTGGACAGCCATTGCCCGACGTGTCAAGTATTTGATGCCTTCTTCGCAATGCAAACCAATTTTAACGATAATTTGTTTCGCAATTATAGACACCGTTAATGAAGACGAAGACATCGGATGTGTATTGTATTTATTGTAATGAAGTGAACAAATCAATGGACAGTCAAAGTATGCATTTTTATTTAAAAATTACTAAATATTGGTTTTTTATTAAAAGTGACATTAAATTAAGTTAAATTAATTAATTAATTACTGTTTTACACAATTTTAGACACGAATTCATCGATTGAATCAAACGTTGCAATGATTGAAGACATTAAGGATAATGAGTCTAAGACTTCACGGATGAGTCCCAATGAGATAACTATCGATTCGGTTAAAGTAAATACAGATAATAGTGAAGACATTCAGAGAACTATTTCAATTGTGGGTCAGAAGATGGGTTGGGCCGCAAATCGGCTCAATGTTTGCGATCAGATCAGTGAATGCTTTCAAATACTTAATTTCCTCAATATGAGCGCTGATTTGCTTTTATCTCTAAATAAGTTAAACCGAAATACAGACCAATAAATCATAAATTTGTATCAATTATTTCAAATATTACTATAAGTGAATGCTTTCAAATACTTAATTTCCTCAATATGAGCGCTGATTTGCTTTTATCTCTAAATAAGTTAAACCGAAATACAGACCAATAAATCATAAATTTGTATCAATTATTTCAAATATTACTATCAATTAATAAAAAAAATTATATAAATTTTAAATAAAGTGTTAGAATCGCGAACCCGTCGAAGAGAAACACAGTTTGAATACAAATGGAAACTTTCCGCCTATTTTCAGATGTGGAACAAGAATAAGACATTTGTTAATTAAAGGCATCAATGAAATGATGAAAATGTTATGATTGCTACTGACTTGGGTTGGGAATCGAGACATGATTGCAGAGAACCAACGCCTCCATAGCTTCGGCCACGCTTTCGAATTGGATCAGACCTGAAGAGCTTCGTTCGGCTATTGATTGGTAGACATATGACGAACAATGAGTGGTTAAGAGGCAGATGTGGTTAAGAGGCAGATGTGCTTAAGAGGCAGTGATTGAATGGTGACTTACTTTTGGACTGGAAAAACTTGACAGCACTCGGATAGACAGTAGAGTTGGTTTTGAAGATATTCATGATGTCGTCTTCGGTGACGCCGTGCGGGGCATTGAAAAAGTGCAAGTGAATGCTTTCAAATACTTAATTTCCTCAATATGAGCGCTGATTTGCTTTTATCTCTAAATAAGTTAAACCGAAATACAGACCAATAAATCATAAATTTGTATCAATTATTTCAAATATTACTATTAATTACTAAAAAAATTATATAAATTTATAAATAAAGTGTTAGAATCGCGAACCCGTCGAAGAGAAACACAGTTTGAATACAAATGGAAACTTTCCGCCTATTTTCAGATGTGGAACAAGAATAAGACATTTGTTAATTGAAGGCATGAATGAAATGATGAAAATGTTATGATTGCTACTGACTTGGGTTGGGAATCGAGACATGATTGCAGAGAACCAACGCCTCCATCGCTTCGGCCACGCTTTCGAATTGGATCAGACCTGAAGAGCTTCGTTCGGCTATTGATTGGTAGACATATATGCTTAAGAGGCAGATGTGCTTAAGAGGTGTGATTGAATGGTGACTTACTTTTGGACTGGAAAAACTTGACAGCACTCGGATAGACAGTAGAGTTGGTTTTGAAGATATTCATGATGTCGTCTTCGGTGACGCCGTGCGGGGCATTGAAAAAGTGCAAAACCTTTGCGGGCGGAGAGATTCTGTTTTTGGAGGCGGCCTCGGGGTTAGTGAACCGATTGTTTCTGTTGCCCATAAAGTCTTTGAAGGAGGGCGTCGTGTCGATCAGATCGAAGGGCTGCTGCACGTCGTTGAGGAACGCCTGCTTCGAGTAACTCAATTGCATCTTATGGCCGAAGAACGTCACGTTATTCAGTGCACTCACGCACCGCTCCACCGCCACCGGGTCTCCCATCTGAACCATAGCGCAGCCCTCTTTGCTCTTTAGAAATTTCACCTAAAAAGTGATACAATAATANGGGCTGCTGCACGTCGTTGAGGAACGCCTGCTTCGAGTAACTCAATTGCATCTTATGGCCGAAGAACGTCACGTTATTCAGTGCACTCACGCACCGCTCCACCGCCACCGGGTCTCCCATCTGAACCATAGCGCAGCCCTCTTTGCTCTTTAGAAATTTCACCTAAAAAGTGATACAATAATAACCATTGAGTTATCATTATCTCAAGAATGTGTATCCATTTGTATGTCTCACTCGAACAACATTTCCGAATAAACAAAATAAATTGAAAATTCGTTCGCAATTCATCTTTTCGTGATCTAAGCCGTAGACCATCATAACAGCCCCCTGTTGTGGCGCACCCGCCGGTGGCGGAGGTCCGCCTCCTATTAGTGGAGTGGCGCCGGGCGGCGGCCCATAGCCGGGCGCCGGTGTTGTCGCCAACACTGGCGGTTGACGTCCATCTCGATAGCTATAATGTTGGGTTACATTTGTCGTCAACACAATCATAAATACGGGTCTATATTTACGGATCTGTTTGTTGCATATAAGGGTCACCCATATAGGGTTGGGCGGCCGTTGGAGGGGGTCGGCCGTAGCCGTCGTGATGACCGTAACCGTCGAGGCCGAAGAACGTCACGTTATTCAGTGCACTCACGCACCGCTCCACCGCCACCGGGTCTCCCATCTGAACCATAGCGCAGCCCTCTTTGCTCTTTAGAAATTTCACCTAAAAAGTGATACAATAATAGCCATTGAGTAATCATTATCTCAAGAATGTGTATCCATTTGTATGTCTCACTCGAACAACATTTCCGAATAAACAAAATAAATTGAAAATTCGTTCGCAATTCATCTTTTCGTGATCTAAGCCATAGACCATCATAACAGCCCCCTGTTGTGGCGCACCCGCCGGTGGCGGAGGTCCGCCTCCTATTAGTGGAGTGGCGCCGGGCGGCGGCCCATAGCCGGGCGCCGGTGTTGTGGCCAACACTGGCGGTTGACGTCCATCTCGATAGCTATAATGTTGGGTTACATTTGTGGTCAACACAATCATAAATACGGGTCTATATTTACGGATCTGTTTGTTGCATATAAGGGTCACCCATATAGGGTTGGGCGGCCGTTGGAGGGGGTCGGCCGTAGCCGTCGTGATGACCGTAACCGTCGTGATGGTCGGGTGCATAGCCTCCGGGATGAGGGGCTGTCATTGAACTTTGGCTCCTGGCGTCGGCGCCCATCATATCTGAATTGAGGCATAAAATAAGCCAACATTTGAATGCATTATTGGACTAAAACTATTGAAACAGAAAACATACGATTGGGTTCAGTGAGAAGAGCCGGTCTATCGCACGGTTTACCTAAAAAAAACGAATTCAATTAATTATATGAATGTTATAAATAAAAATAAATATTTCCAAAACTATGTGTACTATTGAGGTATAATATCATTGAGGATGTGTTGCTCAGAGCCATTAGCATCACATTTATCCATCAAATTAACCCCAATTATCAGGTAATACTTAAAAACCAAATCCAATATTAGAGATGCATTTGGAGGTAGAGTTGATGTCCTGATCGATAGCCTGTTTATATTGATTAATACGTTATAACACATCATTTCGTTTCTCTCATGTGTTGCCTAAATATTTCTCTGTATTTTACGTGAATTTGATGTCTTCGGTAGTGATGTTTGTTTTTAAATATTAATGTAATTGTTGTGATAAACAATTGCAATATAATTAGGAGAAAGTCTTGTTGGCATTGAACTCACTATTATCTCCTAATTTTGTCATTATTTTTAAAGATTTTGTTCAAAAATTCTTGTTTTCCGACTCAATATGTGAAATGAATTACTTGACTGTTATTCGTGTTTTGGTTTTCATTGAAATGGATGTGATTTTTGATCTCAAATATATTTATTATTTCGGTTATGATTTGTGTTTTTGAGACAAAAGTTGAGTTTAATTTTATTTCATATTAAATGTCGTTAAATGTTTTCAAAATGAATTTTTGGGTCAGTTTTGGTAATTGTTGGGATATTTTCAGATAATTTGTTCATTTTATTGGTTTTTATTTAATGGTATTTAAAGCTATAGAATAGTAAATAAAATTTAGACATACTGTGGGACTCACCGAGAGTTGGGTTCGTATAGTCATAGCTCTCGTTGTCGTTCTTGTATACATTCAGACGAGTCGGCTATAAATATACATCAATTAGTGTCTATTCACACATCGATCAGTCATTTTAAACTAGATTTACTTTTGCGTATTCAATACGAAGAGTACAACACCCGGAATAAATATCGCATCCATGGAGTGCCTGTTTGGCCCTCTTTGCTGAGTCCACACAATCAAACTCAACCATCGCCTGAACGCCATTCTTCTTGAATATGACGATTCGCAACACTTTCCCACTCGGACTACAGATTTGATTGATTACATCCTAAGGTATATCCAAATATATCATTAGCCGGTGTCCGACACTAGTAAGTGGTAACATGTCTTACGCAAGTGATGGGATACGCGGGGTTTATCACTGTTATGAGCAGCACGTGATTCACTCGATCGTCGTCTCTGTCAACGCAAACACAAAAAACAAATGCAAACTTCAGTCAAACTTTTCAATTACTGTATTTAATATAAATACACATTTCATACATGGTTTTACTATTAGTACAAGTGTTATGCAAGATATTGGGAATTGTATGTGAATTAATGCATTGATGATTGTTAGAAGAGTTGTAAACACCGACTGACACATTGGGACTTAGCATAGAGAGTGAGGGATGGGAGGGTTGGGGTGAATAAACCTTGTAATCAACTTTAAGTTCATTGCAATCGTGTAAACGATATCTTATAAATGCATTCAATTGATGGCTAATGTAAAGCCAACGATTGCTGTCCAATACATTCACTGCCATTTCGGAGATTATGCTTTCATACGATAAATAAACACAATATAACCACTAAATCAACATAAAAATCATATCAAATGAATATATTTTTAAAATTCATGACAAAACAAACGAAAACAAAGCGTATATAAGAATATATGAGAGTGAATGAGTGGTGAGAGAGCTGTCGAACCACTTATTCTCATATGAAATATATGAGAGATTTTCACAATTTTTAGGCACAACTAGTGTTGAAGTGAATTGATATGAACGAGACATTGGATAACCTCTACACCAGATCTGGTTCTTCCACTCCTCACTCTCTTGTCTATTGAGTCACTTCTTTCGCATTCAAACAAATCATTATTCAATTTAAGTTTAATTCACATTTTCAAACATAACTTGTTTTGCAGTCAAAAATCATTTGACAAAATAAAAAGTCATCAAAAAATAAAATCAAAATTGCAGACAAAATATATGACAAAATAACGTTTAAAACATTATTTTATCACTTCATTGAACACAAAGTTTAAATTTAATTTGACATTTCATTTAAAATGCAATTAAACGCTAAAAACTGTTTAAAACACTTGAAGAAAAATATTTCAAAATTCACCGTAAAATAAATGTTTGAAATATTTCACAGATTTAATTGATTGCAAAGGAATTACATTCGCATATATTTGAGGCGACCGTAGATTAACATAGAGTAAATCATTTCCCAAAACTAACATAAAAATACCTAATATTATGCAACACTTGTCGTCATTTAGTAATTTAATTACACATTAATTCATATTAAATATCATTTCTATTCATCTCTTTTTGGGAAATTTTTGCCATAAGAGGAAAATTTTAATCAAATAACATGTCATGAGTTGTGTGTCTATAGAGGAGATGACATTTGATTTGAATGTCGATTATATTTAATTAATGACTACCTTTTGTCTTAACAATACAATTACATAATATTATAATTCATTCACACATTAACCACACATTGAAAGTCACCACTAAATGACACCTATTTTTGGCATTTTATAAATAGTCATCACTTTATTAAATGGCTTACAATAGGGGGTAAACATCTCACCAACACTTCGCTAATCCATACAATAATCAATATATAAATGGCATAACAAATGTGTAAACAGTAATAATAGTGTCAAACATAACAATTATGGTAACAAATAATAACACAATTACCGGTTAGGGTTGGAGTACCGGGAGTTTGAATGTCCAAAATAGTTGGGATTTTGGTTAAAGTTTCGGTCCTATAATTGGGTTACAAATCAAATCAATACAAATATATATCAATTAAATGATTGCATCAATGAATGAGTGAATCGAGTGATCACTGGATCTGTTGTATCATTACTTCATCAGCCGTTTTGATGCGTTTGGCTGAGTGTCCGTCGTATGCAATCGCTGTCATCATTACTGCTCACGAGGAATGGTTCCAAACACCACCACAAGTAGAATATGAATGAATTGATATATAATTTAATATATATTAATAGTGTATATAAAGTGTTGATTATTGAATGAATGAGTGATTCAGTGATTGAATTGCATATCAATTATAAGAGCAATGATTGAGTGATTCAATGATTTAATGAATTATTTTTGTTGTAAAATACGAGACAAAAGAGAGGCACGACTTCAACCATTCAAACGCCCGGTTGTCCAACAATTACGTCATCGCAAACACACGACACCACTCTTTCGGACCCCTTCTGGACACTAACCATACTGATATGGTTAATTGCAATTCTGGTCACTGACCATGGTCATTTGGTCATTGTTATGTTCGTTATATTCATTTATTACATTTATTTTTATAATTTCATTGTTAATCTTATTTTAAATACTATGCAATAATTTTTATTATACTTTAATGATAGACATTTAAATTATGGTTAAAACCAAAGTTGATCGAACAAAATAACCATGGGCTAAATTGGTAGGTTGTTATTGTATTTAAATTATATTTTTGTAAATATTTTTTATATGCATGTGATATAAAAAACAAACAAAACACCTAAATATCCAAATATAACCCAAGACATTAGAATTGCTAACTTTATTTAAATTTATTTAGCATGGTTAAGTTTTAGCATTTACAAATGACTTTGTTTAAAAATATACGGTACTGTATAAAGGCCAATCATGCTAACTTTATGAAACTCGGTTTCTGGGGCCTAGGAATGTTAAATTAAATTATAAAATTAAATATTTCCATTAAATCTACCCAAAGACTAACATTTATCAGTTATCATAATACTAATACATCTACATGTACCATATTCCACTCACTATTTATCCATGCTTATCTTAAAACATGTAAAGTATGGATGTTTTCACTTAATTTTAATTTAATAATTTTTAGACTAACATTTAAGCCATAATATTAGTGTTTTCATACAAAATACTCATTGGTATTTTAAACTAAAGAAGTAAAATGATAACATTTAATATGAACTAGAAATACATTTATATTCAATTTTATTTAACCGGTATTTAATGTACTGTATTGTTTAAAAACTATTGATAAAAGTATTATTTGTGATATTAAATCACTCGTAAATAATAAAAATATGATTTTAGTGACAATTATTACAAATACCAGACATAGGTTTGTATGGAATGCTTTGGAACTGTTGTCTTAAAAGTTCCCAAATTGGGATCAATTATATTGAGAGGAATGTCATCATTGAGTCTATTGAGTGCAATGAGAACCGTTGCGTTGTCTGGCGTTTCAAATACAATTGTGTCCAATATTTGAGCGCCGCTTTCCGTTGCATTAATCCGTTGCGAATCCGGTGCCAAGAATTTGGTGAAATGTGCCAAAGAGTAATACATCGGTTGTTTATAATATTCCTCTGCAGTCGAGTTGATAATAATAGGCGCGTCCACAAAGTTTTTGGCCCAATTCGGACCTCCCTTCACATCCAGTGCTAGATTCCAGTCAATCCAACCCGTGGTATAGTGTAGTAAATCCTGTTATACAATATGATTATAATATAGATTTCATAGATTCTGCAATAGTTTGAAAAGGAATTTACGGTAATTATATCGTAGGCATAAGTCTCTGCGCGATCCCAATTGCCCAGCGATACCTTATCCTCTTGGAAAGGGTTTGATCCCTCACACGCTTCGGTTGACAATAGAAACACATTTGGGAACTCTTCGTACGTTTTGTCCAAATCTGTCGGCGGACTCATTGCATTCAAATACCAATGAAAGCCTATTCCCGACACGTATTGAGCGCTCAAACTGTTGTTCAGTATAATATTTGCCCATTTGTTGAGAACGAGTCTTTGATCATCAAAAATAATAAGTTTCAATCTATCGACTCCATAGTTGGCCGCTTTCAGAGCTGGTCCCAGATCTTTGGCAATGAAATCTCTTTCCTGTTCGGCAGTAAATCCCATGCAATTGAATGCAAAGTTTGGTATCTCTCCATCATTTGGCTCATTTTGAACGGTCAGTCCCCACATCTCTATCCCATTCTCCTTATATGCGTCCAGAAATCTGATTTAAATCAATTTCATGTAAACAATGGCATCAAATTCTTAGGCTATCCTTACTTAACAAAATATTGAGCCCAAGCTTTATAATAGGGTCCGCCCGGAACTCCTTTAATACCACCCTTACCGGTGAGGTTATGATTATCCTTCATCCACGCGGGAGCACTCCATGGACTCCCAAACAATTGCAAATGTGGTCTCACATTGATTGCCATTTTTAATAACGGAATCTTTTAAAACAATTATATTTTAAGACTTATAACTGTATTGCTGTTCATGTTATATTATTTAGTACTTTATAGTGCAAGTCCTCAGCGGTTAGATTAAACTTTTTAAGTTCTAGATCTTCTTCCTCTTCATCGTCAATATCATCATAAGAGTAACCTCTGGTCGAGAAATCACTTCCGGCTATTGGTATTCTTCCCATAGTATATGACAAACCATTTTGTGAATAATAATCATTAATTATTTGTTGAGATAACTGTGGCTTTAAACTCAATATATTGATAGCGGCCGCGTCTGTGAAGGCGCCCCCAAAGCCCACAATCTTTTGATAGGTTTTATTCCGATTGATTGTAACCGTCTTTCCGTCGCCTCTCAACTCATTGTTGTATTCATTTGTAAATTTAAAGATTTGTTTTTCAAATCGATGACCACTTTTGCCGCTTTCATAACGTGTTATAATTCCGGTCGACGTCTTAATGATGTGATCGAAAGTATCGCAATGAGTGGCGTTACAAACACATACTGTCCCTCCCTTACCGTAATCTCGTTGAACGCATACATTGTCCGCATTCACTGCTCAATAGGTATAGTAATTGTTTTAAATACTTTAATTTACTTGACTTTATGCGCAAATTCTTACCTAAATTGAATGCAAATATCGTAAAGAATGCCAATATTTGATGCATATTTCCAAAACACGTTTACTTTCACTAAACTTATTGGACTTTTTTGTTTATACAGTGTATTGAATGTATTACTGAAAACAACTGATAGAATAAAGTTTAGTAAATATAAGGAAATGATTTATCAATTATTTATTTAAAATTGTGGTCTAATTATTGATAGAAAAACTATATTGAAAAACTTATAAACTTATAGAGTGTTCAATAATCAACTGTGAAGTGAAAAATATATGTGTTGTTCACTAAATATTCTCAACAAGATAGATTATATATTATTAAAAGAGTGTGATAGCGCCTATTTGTATTATCATGGTCAATTTAGTGGTGATAACGATTAGTTAAATGTCATACAATTGTATTCAAACCAAATAAAACTTAATACGGGATACAATTCATTGAAATCTAAGCCATTGTACTGTTGTTTACGTATTGCCCGTAATCTCACGTGTAGTCTATGTTTACGATTGAATTTCACGTGTTTTGCAAACAATTAGTTAATTATTTGGCAATAATTGCCACCAAAACAGACATTGAGTGCCAATCAGTGGTGAAGTGAACCACAAATGTCTTTGTCGTGGAAATCACTGGCAGTGAAGAAAGCGATCACTCGAGTGGTTCGGAAGCGCTTGAAGTTTGTGTCGATGACAGCCGTCCAGTCGGCAGTCATTCCTCTGTTTATCGCCAACAAAGACTGTGCCGTCGAAGCCGTGACCGGAAGTGGGAAGACATTGGCGTTTGTCATCCCTATTGTCCACATTTTGTTGAGCAAAGCGGAGAAGGAGGCCATCGATGACACCGATGTCGGCGCTATTATCCTGAGTCCCACTCGAGAGTTGGCTCAACAGACATATCAAGTGCTCAACCATTTCGTTGTCGACAACCCATCGATTCCGTTGAAAGCGATGCTATTAATCGGCGGAACAAATGTCGGACAAGACATCGAGAGGTATATGTCTTGTGGCGCCCATATTATCGTCTCAACTCCGGGCCGTCTTTGCGGTCTTTTCTCCAAATGCGATCACTTTGCGAGTCGTGTCCGCAAATGTCTGGAAGTGTTTGTCTTAGACGAGGCCGACCTCATCCTTAACCTCGGCTTCGAAACCGCTTTAAATGAAATTTTGTCATATTTGCCGAAACAGCGAAGAACTGGTCTCTTCTCCGCCACTCAGACCAAGAAATTGGATCATTTGATTAGAGCTGGTCTTAGAAATCCAGTCAAAGTGGAGATCAAAGAGAAATATAGCGATCCGTCGACCGCTGATGAATGCCTTCAAATGCCACAAACCCTTCACAACAGTTACGTGTGTCTCAAGTCATGCGATGAGAAATTGGCGTTTATTATAGAGTTTGTGAGACGAGATCTGAGCGCCAAATACCTGGTCTTCACGTCGACCTGCGCTCAAGTGAACTACTTTTCTAAACCCATCAATAAATTCATTCAACAAAAGGATAAAAGTTTTGTTACATTGAAAATCCACAGAAAATTACAGAAAAATCGACAAAAAATTTTCAATGAGTTTCGTGAGAGTAAAAGCGGTCTATTGTTTTGCACGGATGTCATGAGTAGAGGCGTTGATATACCGCAAGTGGATTGGGTTTTGCACATGGATTTGCCCAATACTATTGAGGACTACGTCCACCGGTGCGGCCGAAGTGCACACCAAATGGGAGTGAATGGCAATTCACTGCTCATTGCTCTGCCAAACGAAACTGAATTCATTGATTTGTGTCAATCAAAGGGAATAGATGTGAATCCATTTGATACCAAACTTACTATCGATGATAACCTCAAACAGAGTATCATTGAGTCGATGAAACGTGAGGCCAGAAGTGACCAAAACTATTACGAGTTAGGAATGCAATCGTTTGTCGCATTTATTCGCACTTATAGTTCAAAACACTGTATGTCTAATATATTGTACAAGAAGTTAGATATCAATGATTTGGCCAATGGTTACGCTTTGCTTAAAATACCAGTTATGCCAGAATTAAAACACAGACCCAGAGGTAAAACAGTATTTAATACGAGTGCTGATGACATACAAATTGCCAAGAATTTCAAGAGAGAAAGCTTTTTGGCAAAAGACCCGTCGGATGTATACGAGAGAAAACCATTGACTAAAACCGTCTCAAAGAAGGTATCGCTCATTAAGAAGTGTAAACTGAAAGGAAAGCGCAAAAAGCAATTTATCGATGAATTAGATATACAAGAGTTGGCCGAAGACTCCAAAATGGTTAAGAAACTCAAGAAAGGAATAATCACTTCCCAACAGTTTGACCAACACTTTGGCCTTTAATGAGTGCAAAATCTTTGTTGAAAAAATTATTTATTTCAAAATCAATTGACTTTTAATTGTAGTTGTTTTCTAAATAAATATATAAATTGTTAATAAACAGTAAATTTGTGTTCAGGAATCAGTTGAGGGATTGAAACCAAAGTCTGTTTAATAATTTCAAAAATGAAATAACTGTACAATTTTTCATTATAAACAAAATTCAATGTTCTTTAAACCTAAGAATTGATAGAAAACTTTAATTAAACATTTGTTAGTGGAGTGAAGCGCCGAAACCGAAGGTTCGCTTTAGACTTTCGAAGTAATAGTATTTCCAACCGTTTTCTGTGCGCTCGAAGTCATGCTTAGGAACGCCCGTCTGTTGGACAGTCACTTGCGTACAGTCGCTCTTCTGCTCCAAAGTGATGGTCACCTGCGAGTAGTGGTCGGGCGGCCACGCCTTGAAACGCCAGCTCTGTTTTATCACTTTATTGGTCTCTAATTCAGTGAATTTGCCGCTAATGTTGCCGTCGAAGAGCGAAAACACTCCGCCGACCGACGCGTTCATTACAACGTTAGCTCTGGTGAAGGCCTGAATCAACTCGATTTCGGTCAAAGACCGGTAGAACTCCTCTGCCGTACACTTGAGCTCTTCAGTTATCTTCAGTGAAGTCGTCTCAAACTTGCCATCAATTGGTTTAGCAGTGAAACCATTAACCGAAGAAACCGAAGAATTTTGGACCACTTTTGTCACGGGTTGTGGTTTAGTCTGACCTTCAGTTTGGAAAGCATTGATGTTTCCGCCGGACGTTTGTTTCGATGGTTTGATCATATCTTTGGCGAACTCATCCCTCAAACATGTGATATACGTGTGCATCTGTTTCTGAATCAGTTCTGTGCCCTTCTTTCGCATCACATCCTTAAGTATCTCTGAATTAAACTCATCAGAAGAATCGACCGACACTTCGACCACAATCTCATCGGCGCTGTTCTCTTCGCTCAGATTCGGTATCTCAAAGGTTCCCTTCACTTCGTCATCGGATCCGTTGAGTCTTCCCTTCCACTCGCATTTGATGACCCATTCGTAGAAAAAGATGAGTTTTCCCTTCCGATTGTTGGCCACCGCTTCGCCTTCAATGGACTCAACCGCAGAGACGCGACACAAACCGACGCCCGACTCGTCGACCTCCAGAGCAGACAACAGTTGTGTTAACTTCTCTTTAGACCAATTCGAGGCATTCTTCTC
The DNA here is from genome assembly GCA_905368565.1 of Medioppia subpectinata. Classification (NCBI taxonomy): domain Eukaryota; kingdom Metazoa; phylum Arthropoda; class Arachnida; order Sarcoptiformes; family Oppiidae; genus Medioppia; species Medioppia subpectinata. The sequence continues at coordinate 34,051 of CAJPIZ010000087.1, forward strand.
AGTCCTAAACAGACAACACAGCCATCAATAGTATTCAATACTGTGTGGGATCAGCTGTTCACACATACCAGTGCCAGTTGTTAACATTGGTCGCGTCGGGTCTCTCCTCGACTATCCATCGGGGATCTCCTTCACCCCATTTGGCCATCACTTACCACTTCCTATACCTCTTCGGCAGCACTAAAACAAGTGTCGAAATGATTTCTTGTGGACCGAAACGAGTCTATCGTCTCAATCGCAGCCAATACTCGGGTTTTCGGACACCAATTGAGTGTCAAATGATTGTTTGGATTGTAATTAAAACAACTTTTGATTCAAATATGGATTTAAACGTAAATTAAGGCTAAATTCAAACGAAATGATCGCTAAATGAATCTCACGTTTGGAGACAAACACTGTATTCAACGGGAAATCTGGAAATTTCTATCTATAATCCCTTCACATATAACGTGACACACAATTCAAGGGCAGGATTCGCGCAAATGTGAGGTCACTGTTGAGCGCAACACATATGGGGTTCTGTTTTAATGCGTTAAATCATTACGTGATTTATTATTTGAAGCCAAACGTGCAGTGAATGCGGGGATCGAGAAAATTCGACACAAATTTAAACGAGTAATTCACAAACAATGTGACGAATTGGATGTGTGGGGGGAGTGGGGGTTGGGGTGACATCTGCCACACATTTATGACACCAAAAGTTCTTAGCCTTGAATTGAATGAACATTTGATCCAAAGAGCGGTGCAATCAGTGATTGCCTGCAAAACCGATGACAACAACTTCAATGCCATCAATGCGTTGATTAGCCATTCATTAGACACTCTTTGGTACATATCATATGATAATACAGGCGTTCATTTGATCCGACCATTAGTTTGCGAACCGATCGACAAAAGTATTGACAATAAAAATGCATTTCTTAAGCAAATTAGCCCTCAATTCAAGCGTTTCATCAAAAGTACAATATTTGAGATATTTTTCGTCAAATGTGGTACAGATTTGAGACAAATTATTGCATAATATCTGTTATTAACTATCAATTGATTCCCTATTCAGAGGACAACCAAACTCTTCATTAATGGCCAGTTTGTGGAGTCGAAGACCAATGAATGGATTGATCTGAAAAATCCCGTAAATTATAATACATTTGTTTTGCAAACTTATGGAAAACTTATATTGGATTCAGTGATTGACTGATTGGATGTTTTCAGGCAACCAATGAATTGGTTACAAGAGTTCCGAAGAGCACCGACGCCGAGATGGAGGCGGCCGTCAGTGCAGCCGATAACGCGTTTAAGACGTGGTCAAAGACATCGGTGTTGACCAGACAGCAGACAATGTTTAAACTCCAGGCACTTATCAAACAAAATTTGGTTAGTTTTGAGACATTATCGGCCACTTTGTGCCTATTTTTAGCTTATTTTTGGGTCAATTGTCTGTTTAGAAACGACTGACGGATAGTATTACTGAAGAACAGGGAAAGACCACAATAGACGCCGAGGGAGACGTGTTTCGTGGCCTTCAAGTGGTTGAACACGCGTGTAGTGTGACATCACTTCTGTTGGGAGAGACAATGCCATCGATTGCCAAAGATATGGACTCGTATTCGTTGCGACTGCCATTAGGAGTCTGTGCCGGTATTGCTTGCGATGCGTGTCTATGATATTACATGATCTCTGATACCAAATCTGGTCCCAAATAAGGCATAACTCCATTCAATTTCCCGGCAATGATCCCAACATTTGTTTTGCAAACTTATGGAAAACTTATATTGGATTCAGTGATTGACTGATTGGATGTTTTCAGGCAACCAATGAATTGGTTACAAGAGTTCCGAAGAGCACCGACGCCGAGATGGAGGCGGCGGTCAGTGCAGCCGATAATGCGTTTAAGACGTGGTCAAAGACATCGGTGTTGACGAGACAGCAGACAATGTTTAAACTCCAGGCACTTATCAAACAAAATATGGTTAGTTTTGAGACATTATCCGCCACTTTGTGCCTATTTTTAGCTTATTTTTGGGTCAATTGTCTGTTTAGAAACGACTGACGGATAGTATTACTGAAGAACAGGGAAAGACGACAATAGACGCCGAGGGAGACGTGTTTCGTGGCCTTCAAGTGGTTGAACACGCGTGTAGTGTGACATCACTTCTGTTGGGAGAGACAATGCCATCGATTGCCAAAGATATGGACTCGTATTCGCTGCGACTGCCATTAGGAGTCTGTGCCGGTATTGCTTGCGATGCGTGTCTATGATATTACATGATCTCTGATACCAAATCTGGTCCCAAATAAGGCATAACTCCATTCAATTTCCCGGCAATGATCCCGCTTTGGATGTTTCCGATAGCACTGGTCAGTGGCAACACATATGTGCTGAAGCCCTCAGAGCGAGATCCCGGCGCCGCTATGATCTTCATGGAAATGCTGGAAGAGGCGGGAGTGCCTCCGGGTGTTGTCAATGTAATCCATGGTCAGCACAAAGCGGTGGATTTTATTTGCGACCACCCGAAGATTCAGGCCATCTCTTTTGTCGGCTCAGACACCGCCGGTAAATACATATACGCGAGGGGTTCGGCCAATGGGAAGAGAGTCCAATCAAATATGGGCGCCAAGAATCACGGCGTGATTATGCCCGACGCCAACAAAGACCACGCGCTCAACCAATTAGCGGGCGCTGCGTTCGGAGCGGCCGGTCAGCGGTGTATGGCTCTGTCGACCGCTGTATTTGTCGGCGAAACCAAAGAATGGATCAATGATTTGGTGGAAAAGGCAAAGAAATTGAAAGTAAACGCCGGACACATACCGAA
>CAJPIZ010000088.1:2428-13397 GCA_905368565.1 Medioppia subpectinata
CTCTCTCTCTCTCTCTCTCTCTCTCTCTCTCTCTCTCTCTCTCTCTCTCTCTCTCTCTCTCTCTCAATAAAATTTGGGAAATATTTAAAATCAAAAGGCGCCACCACTTTATTTCAATGCCATTTACATCGAGGTAATCAACAGAAAATATTTTCTATTCGGTATACATGTATGGCATTTAATGAAAATATGATGTTAACTTTTGATTAAAACTATACGCTTTAATGTATAAATATAATATTACGAATATAATATTAAGTATTATGTATTAAATATAATATCGTATTGATGTGTTTATGGTAAAATTATAATATATCGAGTACCATGATCAGTATGTGATTGAAAAAGCAGTTTTACAAACTGTGATATTTTTGTAAACCTGTGCCAAAGCCTTGAAATATGTGTTTATGTCTGGCGTTTGTCACGTAATCTTTGTTTGAAAGAAATCAACGGTTGTTATAAAATGTATGGCAATTATCATGTGTTTTGGGTTCGTCTCTAACAACCAAACCTTGTAATCAATCATATATTCATATATTTATTACAATCTACTGAATATTTTTAATAAAGAACACTATTAACACCATTTTCTGTTATATTTAAATAATTGTGAATGATAATAAAGTTTCTACAAAATACAATAATTTTAAGTTTAAGATATTATATATTAAGTTTTAAATAAAATATACGTTTTTAATTTTTATAATAAAATTTTAAATATTGTCTGAAATGTTGAATAAGTTTGAAATTTTTGATAAAATTCCATACACTTTGAGACAAGAAATTAAATTATTTCATGTTTTTATTGACAAAGACTCAAAACAACGAAATATATTGTTTGTCACGTCTAGTGATCGGGTCTATGGGTTGGGCAGTAATAGTGAGGGAGTGTTGGGTTTGGGACACAACCGACCCATACATACACCCGAAGAAGTGCTACAATTAAGTCATCAAAATATACAACAATTTTTCATTGGATTAGACTTTGTATTGGCTTTGAATAGCGATCAACAGATATATAGTTGGGGTCGCAATAAGTCCTCGATTGAAAATATTGAAGACACTTATAATAAACCGCATAAAATTATAGTATGTAATTCACATGATATACGTATTGAAAAAATAAACTGTGATTTTGACACAACTATTGCTCTGACATCCGATGGACGGGTATATCAATGGAGATATAATGCAATAGAAACACAAAAACCAATTGAAACAATTTCCCATTGAATATAAAATTGTGGACATTATGTGCAATACCTATCACTCGTACGGCATTACATCCAACGGACAGGTGTTTATGTGGGATAGAATCGGAAGAAATGATTCTAGAATTTCTACATTAGTGGAAAATTATAATAATATTAGAGCAATATTTACTTTTGAAATATCATTAATTATATTATCAAACGATATGCATATTTATAAATCAGATATACTTTGCCAGGACTTAATAGAAATTAAAAATGTATTAGTTAATGAGCTAGCGCAAACAAAAAATCTTACCATCGATATTATGGTTGCACTAATTGGTGATAAGGTTTACGTATATAATGGAGATTTTGGTGAAACAAAATATACAACATTTAATGATTACTTCGCTAATGAACATCAAATGACTTATAAAACCATTGATATAACTAAAAGTCCTGAGTGTGATTATAAAACAAATACAAACGTTGACCATGGTAATTAGATTCAGCAATTATATAGTTTTCAGTAATAAAATTCTAAATAATTAATTAATTTTAATGCAATTAGAGTCAACTCGTATACTAAATAATATGGGAATGTATGAAATACTAGCAAAGTTAGGATCCGGTGCTTTTGGTCACGTGTTTAAAGTAAGCGATAAAAATAGTGGCGAACAATTTGCTATTAAAAAATGCCCCTTAAATGGTAATGTTTTATTAAATTGTCGTATGTTATAAATATTTAATAATAATTAAATACATATTATTATTATTATTTTGAGTTTAGTTTTGACAGAAAAAGAGAAGCAAAATGTTTTAAAAGAAACGGAAAAATTAATTAAATTGCGCTCAGAATATGTCATACAATACTACTATTCATGGATAGAAAACAACTGTTTATAAAGTTTTATTACTTTACTTTCAAATGGATTGTTTGGCCGGAAATCTAACACAAGTTTTGGCAATTAAGAGAAAACTGTTGAGAAAAATTATAACAACTCATTTTGATTATTATATTTCATATCAATTATTCAAACAATTGGTGGAAAGTGTGGAGTATTTGCATAAAAATAATATCATTCACAGAGACCTCAAACCCGATAACGTATTGATTGATAACTCTTATGAACAAAACAGTGATAGATATATAAAGTTATGTGACTTCGGTTTGTCTAAAGAAGTGCATATATTTAGTGAACACTACAAACAAAGTTACAGTGAAAACACACCTGATTTCATAGACAATGTTAATTATATGGCACCCGAAGGACAGACCACTGAATACAACCATTTAATAGATGTCTATAGTCTGGCACTCATTGGAGCGAAAATATTTGGTTTCGATTCCGAGGATATCAGAGACGGAGTGTATGTTTTTATTTAAATATTATTTACATTTAAATATAAAATAATTTAAAAATAACTTGACTTTAGGTTTAATTACGACTTTGAAAGTATAGATAATGTCGACCTCAGGACCAAAATGGTTCAAATGTATACATTATTGCTATCAATGAGTCTTAATATATATACAGATAATTGTGATAACAATACAGAGTTATGGAAACAACGACCCGATTGTCACATAATATTAGACACATTAAAGGATTTATCGATTGATACAATTGTTGAAGAAAACGATTTATTATTTAATAAAATAATTGAAAATAAATTTACTTTATTATTCAATTATTATTGTAAATGCCATAAGATTTGTGTTATTTGCCAAGAAAGTAATGAAAATAATGGTAAATTTTGTTTTGGCATTTATTTAGTCCATTTGTTCAACTAATGTTTAATTGTTTCAGAAATCATCCATAACTTTAAATATTATAAAAGTGAGCTTGACAGATTTTATAAGTCATACGGCTTTAGAATGTTTGGCATAGTGCAAAATGAAATAACTTATAAATATTACTATATAATGAAAACAGTATATTTTTGTAAGTATTAAATTATAATTTACTATTAATAAACTAATCCATTATTCGATAATTATATAATGAAATTAAAACAAATAATTTTATTATTTTTAATAAATAGATTATGATGAAATTCAGGAAATTGTGGCAAATATTAGACAAATATTTGCGTTAAAACCCCAATCATTGCTTCAAATCCAGAACTCTTGGATAGAAAATAAATACGTTTTCATTCAATGGGAGTATTGTTCGCAAACTCTATGGGATGTCATAAATGCAAAACATGTGATATTCGGGACACAAACCCATCACTCGTTAGCAATGATTTCAATTGATTTCCTTATTTCACAGCAATTGTTGAGACAATTATTACATTGTATTCAAGAATTGATTGCTTTGGAAATAAATATTGAAAACATTTCAATGAATAGTAAACACATATACATTATATGCGATTATATAATGGGTGAAAATGCTATGAAAGTATATTGTGATGAATATAGGAATCTATTTAAATCGAGGCCAACATATATACACTTTGGCAATCATAATAAATTAGCTGTTTTTGCCACTATTTTTATTAAATGGAATTCACCAGAAATTGGGTAATGGACAATTTAATTATATATTTTTATTTATTATAAATAAAAGTTTGTATTTATTGGACAAAAGGTTAAGATTAGTAGAATATTAATTTAGATTTGAGATTTTATTAAATGTGTATATATTATTTATAAAATATGAGAATAATGTTTGGTAAATTCATAATAAATAGACTTGACTTTTAGACTTGATACAACTAAAAATAGTAATAGTAAAATAGAATTAAATATTTTACAGTAATTCAATTATTAATCAAGTATTTTTTGATCACTCGTTTTGCATATTTTAAAATATACTTAAAAATTGCTAAATTTTTATCCAAAGTTATCTCAAGATTATCATGACTTTTTTAAATTTTATAGTATGGATAATGAAAATATGGATTACAAAACATATTATGCGAATCACCTTGGTGAGGAAGTAGATCAGTACGGTGTAGTAATTAGCCAATTAATTAATATAATAGAGGATAATGGTAATATTAATATAAGTATTGGAAAATTGGCAGCTAGTTTGTTTGAAATTCAATTCAAGTATTCAAAGTAAGTTGAAGTGTTTATATAAACATGAAATTTTTTATTTAAATAGCCAATATTTTTTAATAACTTATGCAACAATATATTTATAATATTTTATTAGCAATAAATTTTTTGAAACAAAAATTTAATAGAAATGGTTATAAAGACCTTGATTACAAGTCATATATCATGGATTCATTTGGTGTAAATTTGGATCAAATAGAAGTTTTTATTACTGGATTACTCGAGGGGTCAGAAGATATTAATATTTCTGATATAATGAATGAATTCAATAATATTTTTGGTGAAAATGCAAACCAAATCAACGCTACTATAATCTCACGGATGAAAAGTGCAATTCTGTGGCGAATCCCTATATTTAACGCAAATTCAATTCATTATCAATTAATTTATAATTATTTTAAAGAAATAATTAAAAAACAAAATGAATTCACCAAGCCACATCATGAATATCATCAATGCGAATCACCATGGCCATATTCAAATCAAATTTACCTTCACATTCAAAATGAGCAAACATTATGTACTAAGGCATCAACAAAGTTGAAAATGAATGCTAACCCCAAGGGTCGGGCCGTTATATTTGTTACGCTACCCGAGTTGGCCAATGAGGCCGAACGATTCAAATCAATTTTTACAAAGTTACTATTTGAATCAGATGTTTATTCTGGATTGACCTGTGACGGATTTAAAAATAAGTTAAGCGAGTTGGCCAATACAGACACATACAATGGCGACTTGTTTATTATGATGTTTATCGGCAAAGGCTATAATGAGCACATCATAGGCCGGACCGACACAAGTCAATGGCCACCAAATGAGTGCAATATTATGGCCATCAGTGAAATAGTGGCCACATTTGGCTGGACTCGGTCTCCCGCTTTGCGCCATAAGTCGAAGGTGTTTATTTTCAACTGCGACCGCATAAGTATGAATAATCTATTTTAACATTTCAATTTATTATTTAATGATAATATACGACAAAATATTCATTTTTTACACTTATTTAGAGATAGCGTCCAACGTTTGCAATTTCATTGTAACAAATAGTTATTTTAATTTCAAACGTGATGGTCATTTGTTGGGCCCAATAGAATCGCCACTCATTAATAAGTTGACCATGCTCAATCCTAAATTTGATGTCAACAAAGAACAGACTCACGTAATATACGCGTGTTGTGAGGGTATGTAATACTGTAGTTTAATTAGCTTGATATTTATTCAAATGAATATTAAATAATGTTTTTACTTTATTGTGAAAATGAATTTTGAAAAATAATAGCTATATGTACTAATATTGACTAATTAGAACAAAACTAGCTACATTAGAACTAGATGAAAGATTTAATTTAGCAAATATTAAATTTAAATTACCAGGATTTCCAATGTATTACAACACGGATGTACATGGTCCAATTGGGAACGTTAGTGTATTTGGTCAAGCATTTAGCCATATAATAGCTTAATACTCGGCGTATAATAGCCTGACTGAGATGTTTGCTATGGTTTGTGTTGTTTTTATGGATTATATAAATAATTATTATTTCATAAATTAATTTATAATTTAGACGTTAAACCGAATGGAAACCGATTTAATGGATAAAGATTTTAAGCAAAGACCAGAATTTGAAACATTTAGCGCGACCATGGAACTATATTTAAATTATGTTATGACCTGGCCAAAGTGATTTTAATAGTTATAATTTGTTACAAATTACAATGAGTTTACCTCGCGCATTTTCAAAATAACATAATACTGTACACTTAGGTACTTATAAAATTACAAAATTGCTTTACATATATTTTAAATAAATATTTTTAACCATAATTCATTTAATTGTATTTATGTGTATGTGATCTGTTGTATTCAGAAAACATTTATATTTTTGCTCTCTCTCTCTCTCTTTCTCTCTCTCTCTCTCTCTCTTTCATCTCGTTTCTATGGAAACGTTACGGTAATACATGTATTATTAATGCACTATGATTATGAACCAATTGAATTTTCACTATACTGTAAATATGGTAATACTAATGTATACAAATTAATACAAATAAGCATTGAATTGCTTTTAAATCAAAGATTAACGGTACGGCCGGTGAATCACATTGTGCCCGTACATTAACATATGACCATGATAATTTCTAAAAAATATACTTTGCAAACAATTTTAGACTTCACGGATTCCGGCAAAAGAGGTCAGGAGTTTTGATATTGACATAGAATATATGAATTACATGAATACATACAATATGGTATTGTTTACTATTAAATTGTTATAAATTTTACCATATTTACTAATTGTGTTGGATTTAAACATAAATATTGTGATGTATCATTATTTGCATACCTGTCAGAATGTTTACAAAATTATATAAAATATTTAAATAAATGTCGTGAACTTGATATTATCACTCCTGGTAATATTCCAGTGAGTGTTCATGATGAGTCTATTGGGCTACCTGTCCAATCAGCAAACCCTTCAATCACCTCATTATCATACGATATGCACACTCTATACTCATCACNAATGTCGTGAACTTGATATTATCACTCCTGGTAATATTCCAGTGAGTGTTCATGATGAGTCTATTGGGCTACCTGTCCAATCAGCAAACCCTTCAATCACCTCATTATCATACGATATGCACACTCTATACTCATCACTTATCAATTACCTTAATGTCAATCATCACTATATAAGACTCACTCTTCCCATGTATTACTCGCAGTTCTCTCTCACTCTTCGAAGTGAACACAACTCTCAATATTTGTAATAAAGTTGTTAATTGTTAGCGAAGTGTACTTTTATTGTCCACTAATTGTGGGTACAATAGCTGGTGATCGAACAGAATCTACACATCTCAACANCTCTCTCACTCTTCGAAGTGAACACAACTCTCAATATTTGTAATAAAGTTGTTAATTGTTAGCGAAGTGTACTTTTATTGTCCACTAATTGTGGGTACAATAGCTGGTGATCGAACAGAATCTACACATCTCAACACTTGGCGCAGTCGGTAGGATAGGTCGCCGCAAATCTTCGCCACAATTACATCAAACTTTTACGAGTATTACTTCGACGAATCGGTTCCCGTTGGTCCCGGACGCCCACCAATTCTCATCTTTCATTGGCTCTTCGAAGAATCGCCAACTCAACCATTCGCCACAATGTCCACCACTACCACGCCGGTCCCCAAAGACCCAAAGCTCGAACCTTTCACCGGAACAGGTGTTCGCACTATTGAGCGATGGTTACCGCTCTTCGAGATAGTCATCGACGAGTTGAAGCTCACCACAGATAAACCAAAGGTCGTTAAACTGATGTCCTATTTATCTGGTGATGCACTCGACTTCTATTCAGACAGAATAGCCGCAGACATCTCAACGATCACTTGGGCCGAGTGCCGCAACCGACTCACTAAACGATTCCTGTCGGCCGAACCGTCACCTCTAATACAGGCCTCGAAGAAGAGAATGACATCAACCGATACCGTAAAGTCCTTTTACGACGCGATGATGCCATTGCTTGTTAACACTTCGGCCAGCGAAGAGGAAAAGGTCGACCTCTTAACCAGTGGCCTCCCGGACCGATACCAGGATCTACTCGTTGGTAAAGACATCGCTTCGACCGAAGACTGGTTACGAATCGCACGCAAAATCGAGTTACGAGAGGTTCCGAAAGCTCTCAATACCAAACTCTCTTCGAAGTCCGCCCAATCTGATGGTCGCATACTCTGCACACTTCAACACTGCGATGATGTGTTGAACAACACAACCTCTTCGCCATCCAATCCTACAATACCTAATTGCAAGTATTGTCAAGGTAAAGGTCTTTTCGCTAAGCATTGGCACAGTCAGTGCCCAAACAGACCACTAGTGCCCACACAAACGACACAACAAGCAATTACCGCCGCCACTGATGGCAAACAACCGACTGATACAACACCAAAGCGAAACTTTATGAGCAGACATCACGTCGATTTACCGGAGCGATCGTTAATAACGATTCCTGTACTCATCAAAGACCGTCATCAAACGACAGCCATCGTTGATAGTGGATCCGATGTTAACATTATATCTGGTGAATACGTGCGCTCCCTTCGACTGAAGCCCACTAAGCGCTCCGAAGGTAATATATTCTTCGCCCGTGGATCAGCCGCCGTCTCAAACGAAGTGTCATTTGATTTGACAATCGATGGCATTACACACAACATCACCGCTACTATACTCGAAGGTTTCGATTATACACTTACGCTTAGTGTCGAAATTTGTGGTCAGTACCACATTGCCGTCGACTTCGCAACGAAAACTGCCAGAGTTTGTCCGCCGAAGCCTATTCTTCCCGAGGAGAAGGTATGCCTGATATCAACGCTCAGTACGTCTTCGAAGACAACACGTAGCGCTGGACGCGTATCGGTCCCCATACTATCCTCACACGAAGACTTCGCCACAAACTCTGTGAACAAAATTGTTGTTCAAAAGCGCTCAACAAATGGAGTGCTCTGTCGTCGCAAACGTCGAGTCCGTCGTAAGCCTTCGACCCGAGTGGCCGAAGACATCGCTCAACCTAAAGACACAACAGATAGTGTCGACAAACTTCAAGAATCACCACCGAATCCAAACCCTTCCAAAACAAACAAATCGAAAATTTGTTTCAAAAAACTCTTCAAAACATTACTAATGATTTTTGTATGTTTTTCTCTTCACTCCTTCGCTACACCTGTCTTCCGAAGCGCTAATGGCATCCAAAGTCCGGTCATTAATCCGTTGGGATACGACCCCTACCTGTCCTCAGCTACTGATGGTTACACACCGTTGTACTCAAGTCTTCACGTGTCCATCGATGGTGGCAATCAGGATCAGGCCTTCGCTACACATACGTTGTGTATGGCCAGACGTTTGGATCAGCTTATTATGCGTTTCCGTCGATTGGTATTCAACACCGACAACAACACTTTACTCTTCGTACGTACCGAAGAGTATTGTCACTCACACCCCGTCACCCGAACTGCCAACGAGTCGACTTCTCATAACACTCTTCACATTCACGCTTCACAACCGAAGCAACGTTTCCATCGGCGGGACAGACAAAACCCCGGGGAATGTCGTGAACTTGATATTATCACTCCTGGTAATATTCCAGTGAGTGTTCATGATGAGTCTATTGGGCTACCTGTCCAATCAGCAAACCCTTCAATCACCTCATTATCATACGATATGCACACTCTATACTCATCACTTATCAATTACCTTAATGTCAATCATCACTATATAAGACTCACTCTTCCCATGTATTACTCGCAGTTCTCTCTCACTCTTCGAAGTGAACACAACTCTCAATATTTGTAATAAAGTTGTTAATTGTTAGCGAAGTGTACTTTTATTGTCCACTAATTGTGGGTACAATAGCTGGTGATCGAACAGAATCTACACATCTCAACAAAATATAATAAATATTACAAAATACTGTATATAAAGTTGAATATTAAATGAAATATTCTGCAATTAAATCTACCTAAAATGTACTTTTTGACCTAGATAATATTACTAGCACTAATTACAACATCTAGCTGTAAGTTCTCTATTCAGTAATTTTCATCAAGCAAACTATAATAATATAAACAATTAATTCTGAGAATATCTTTATAACAATAACCCAATAATTTATAATAACTTAAAACTAATACAGCTCAAAATTAACATGATTAAATAATTACTAACTAGGTTATGAATTAATGGAAAAGAGCTTGGTAATTGGCAATTATCCGCAAATCGACAGCAATAGATGTGGGTTGGAGAGACATCCAGGTGCAATATCTCGCAATTGTGCCGATTATGGTCAACAAGAGAGGCGTGAAATGGCCCGGGATAGAAACGCCACAACGAGCGAAGCACCATGGGTAGTGTTGCTCGTAATAACCAATGGTGCGAACAAAACAAAAATATGCACAGGCACATTAATAGCACCGCGTTGGGTATTGACGGCCGGACAGTGTTTAACGTAATTACAAAATTAGCCTATCATGTTAAATTAATATTATTAACATTAAATGTATCTAGGTCATTTGTCGCTATTGATATACATTCTGGCGATGGCTTAACAATATCTACCCGAAACATTTGGGGTTATCGCGATACAGCGGAACGCACTTACAGTATATTCACCCTGATTATAACAAGGATGTGTTTTGGGACCGTGTCGATTTGGGCATGATTAAATTACGTCGTCATCTGTCCCCATTAGTCCGTACAATATGCCTACCGGTGCCGTATTTAATCAATAACTGCACCGAGTGGCTTATAATGACCGGTTGGGGAATTTGCCAACGGGTACCACTAAATGGCCACGTTTACTTGAAGGTTCCTGTGTATCGATATAAGCTTCATGATAAAAAGCGATTTTTACATTATTCTCTTAGCAGACATATACCGTCATGTGAACATGTGGCGGTTACTATACTTAGATTCGTGACACCTTCGATGCTCGTTTTATTACATTCCAAAATGTGAGCATTTTTATTTTCACATAGTTTTAATCAATAATTTAATGTAAATAAAACATACAAAAAGAAAAGTATAATTGACTTTTGGTCATTTTAAAAAGTGACTAAACAATATAATTTTTTTTATGAATAATGCACTATTAATACTGGGATTTCCAATTACTCAATACAAACACTTGCTTAACTACATAAAAATATGACGGTA